>OX632366.1:20068116-20293116 GCA_951751655.1 Ophion costatus | reverse complement strand
TTGTTATTTGTAGTCTGTGCCCATCCGAACAAAGAATTATCAACAATAAAATAAGAATAATCTGCCAACATTTTTGAATTAGGAGTCCAAAACTCGGCAAGTTTGATAATTATTCTTATTTTATTGTTGACCATTCTTTGTTACCGTGTCCACAAACTACAAATGATAAAACAGTTTGATTCCATACAACCGTTTTTTCAAATTGATTTTTCAAGTTGCCTACTCCTCACTTAAAAAAGAATAATAATAATATCGTGAAAATGGTTTACTTTTGCATAAAGCATTAACCTACTGGATTATTTGATAGCGAAAAACATGTCCTACGACCCTCTCACGGGATCGTGACCAATAACCAGTAGCCCCTGTACAAGGCCTCAAGATAAAAGGGATTTCCTGGACCATTGATTTACCAAAATCAACGACCCGTTTAAACAAAATAGCTAAACCATTATTATTATTATTGTTTATTTCATATTATTTCCATTATTTAATCAACATTAAATTACATCTATATAACTGGCCCTAATTGGCCTTTATCTCTATACATATGTATGTATATATATATATATATATCTGCGTGTGTGTGTGTGTGTGTGTGTGCGTGTCTGCTTGTGGGTATTCTCTTTTTATCTTCGCACTGCCCTCTTCTCCCTCTTGTTTTCTCTTGCTCCCTCGTATGGTTACTCGTTTCGTTCTGCCTCCACTGCTATGCGCGCGGCCTTTGAACGTGCTTGACGCGGGGTCCACCCATATTTACACCCGCTCACCTGCTCATCCGTTTCAAGAGTGTCCCACTTGCTGTCGCTTTTGCCTCGTCTTTCCGGCTCTGGTGCATCGCGCGTCGAAGGCACGTTTCACACCGACACACGAGCCGGCACGTATGTAGATTTGTGTGTGTGTCCGCGCACACAAACCAACGCACACGCGGGCGCGCGCGCGCGCGCGCGCACACACACACACACACACACACACACACACACACACACACACACACACACACACACACACACACACACACACACACACACACACACACACACACACACACACACACACACACACACACACACACACACACACACACACACACACACACACACACACACACACACACACACACACACACACACCAAATTCCGAACACGTTGAGTGGAAGTAATGCACATATGGGTGCATTAACGACACGTCAGAAACGTCAATCGTGACGGTTCTTGAGGGACGAGCCAACCCCTAAACCCGGTCAGGCAAGGATATTCGGTTGAACAGTGTTTTTCGATAACGGCATCATCCGTTGCGAAAACTTTGACCGTGAATAAGTTTTTCCTATGATAGTGTATGTAGCGCAACCATCGGAAATTAAGGGGGGGAGGGTGTCTTCAGGCGAGAAAAAAATATGCTGATTTTCGTGATTTTTTTTTCAAAGAAAGATTTTTTTACCATTTTTGAGACTCAGGGTATGTTTTGGTACTACGTTTGGCTGTTATATGGCATTGTATTTATTTATTGATCTTTAAAAATGGCGGAGATATAGCCGGGTCTTCTAAACTGCATCTTCGAAACTGGCGTGACGTATATGTAGAAAACTAATCGACCGGTTCTGATGAAATTTGGTATCAATCTTTTTCACCTTATTGGCTAAATGTTTACGGAAATTAAAAAAAAAAAAATTTTCCGGAAACTCTAATCTTTTTGTTTCAAAGCGTACCATTTCATCGATTTGCAAAATTTCTCACTTTTTCTTGGTTCATATTCTGCGTATGAGTGTCAGTGAAAGAGAAGTTTTTGGTGGTTGTTTTCAGATTAATCCCGCCGACGCTACGTGTCACGCCGTCCGACAACATCCGCCGTAACGTGTTTAGGAGACCGTGCTATGTATCCGCCATTTTTGAAGATTAATCAAATAAAAAAATATCATATAGCAGCTAAAATTAGAAAAAAGCATCCCCTAAGTCTAAAAAAGATAACGAAATCTTTCCTTTAGAAAAAAAATCATGAAAATCAGCATTTTTTTCCTCGCTGGAGGTATCTCCCCCCTTAATATCGATCCTCGTACGAAATTAATCGCGATCGAGATCTCGCCACGCAGAGGTTGGGGAACCTTGATGAATAACGGCCGGTATTATAGTTCAACTAATCATCTCTCTCTCTCTCTCTCTCTCTCTCTCTGTCTCTCCTTTTTTGCCTCCAAACTGGCGATTCACGCACGCGAGTCCTGCGACGGCGCCAAGCGCGTCGTCCTTCCTCAGCTGCACGATCACCACGAGACGTGGGGGGCGAGAGGTCGTAAACAAAAGGCCGTTGATACAAAACTGTTGTCCAATGATCCTGGATTTATAACATCTTATATAAACGCCAATTAAAAACGTTCCATTTGCGTAAGGATTTTGTAGACGAAATGATCGTGTAGTCCGGTGTGGACGTCGACGCCGTTGGAAAGATGAAAAAAAAAAACCGGAGAAAAAAATCGAGACAAAACGATCCGGGGAACAAACTTATTTGGTCGATTAGGTAAATTGTGGAAGATTAACGAGCGATAGTTGTGGGAAAAAGCTGAATGGCGTGGAGGGGGGGAGAGGGAGAGGGAGGGAGATGAAGAAACAGAGAGAACCCGTTTTTTCGAATGTTCCTGGAGACTTTTTTTTCCCCCAATTATATACAAGGCAATACGGTACGTCGATTAATTAAAAACGTTTCGTCAGGAAACAAAAAAAACAGCTATCCACGAATTGATATTGACGAAATTAAATATCCACATTCCCGTAGACGCAATAATTACACGAAGTTTCCATTGAAAAATTTCGGGTCCCTCGTTATAATCGTTGAATGCAGTCACCGATCGTTGAATTCATTCCAATTGGGATGGCCTCGATACTTTTGTCCTCTCACGTACACCATGCATTTTTCGTAGAAATCGTATACTCATTCATTACGGATTCGTTCTCTTTGTTCTTCATCAACTACGTAATTTTAATCGAGATAATAATTAATTGAAACTATTATGCCATTATTTTTTGTACCACGTCGCGTCACGAGTACACCTTTTTTTAATTGTATTAAGTGTGTGGTAGAAAAAATGCGAGCGAAGTGTGGAACTCGATCGAGGAATCCGAAAAACGAAATCGAATTTTTTTAAACTGTGCGCAAACTGAAATGAACATTCTCACTACAAATTCCAGCCTGTAGCAGCAAAGATAAGAGGATTCGATCTTTCACAATCAGTATGCAAAAAAGGTTGGCTAGAGAACTACGGTATATATTAAATATATATATATATATATATATATATATGTGGAGAATGCCGATTTTGCATACTTTTGAGGACGGTCCTTATAGTAGCCAGTTGTCTCACCATGATGCGACTCCCAATGTCTTCAGAATTGCCCCCAGATAAATGTGAGAATAATTACATAAAGTTTATTTCTCGATATAGGTAAGTTAGACCAAGACCAGTTCTGGGTTGAGAAATAAAAAAAGTTTCTTCAAGGGCTTACGCGTAGTTGAAGTTTTTGAAAATATCGGTTTTTGGCTTTCGACAGTTTGACAAAATTTAACATTTCTAAAATGTTCTCTCACTATGTCAAGTCGACTCTTTCAAAACTGAGGGCGGTATGGTCGTTTATATGTGGGTTCCGCGAATCGGCGATCTTCTCGGCATTTTCCTCAAAAATACTTTTTCAAAATCGGTCACCACGATGTCTAAAAAATCACTGCACCGATCAACTTCAAACTTTAGAAACTTTTTCTACATATCAAAAAGCAGTGCATGAACGAAGCAATTCTTTTTTTGATGCATAGTTTTTTTTACTCAAAATCGATACGTTCACTTTGGATGGTGGCCGTTTTTTCAAAGATCAATATTTTATTGAATCCTTTGACCAAGCACTATATAATTTCATGCAAAAACTAAACGCGTTTGATTTTCTTTTTCGGATGATTTGTTTCCGAGCTGCAGTGGTCACCGTGCAGGACGTTTTTTAAACAGCGGTTTGCTCAATTCATTGAATCTATTACTCTTCTATGTAAACAAAAAAATGTTTCAAAACCTGCATACATTTTCCCCAAAAGAATTCACGAAAGTTCCGCTTTTTTCGGCCACGACCCGTGAAAGAATTCAGCCAGGGCTTTGACTGACCTCGATTATTTTTCCCTTACCCTGCTCGGCCCCTAACATGGCACCCGACCAGGTCCCATGGAGGTCGGTCACACTTTGTCGACGAGTGCCTAAAGAGGCTTACGAATCTGGGCCCGACTGGTTGCCTCAACAGAACCCGATCGAAGTCATGAAGCAACCCTATTACTGCTCTATAATTATCAACTTTATTAGTGTATACATATCAAGCGAGGTGTTTTGCAATAATGAAAATCATTTTCTTCAAATAAAGGATTATTTATTATTCACCTGTAAATTAGAAAATAAAAAACAAGTCCAGTTTTACAGTTTATATTGTATGCCCTGCAACAACCACTGCCCTGATGAATCCCTTCTGGGCCCTTTATCATTTTCCTCGCTACGAACTTTTTTGAATAAATTACCCAACCCTATTATTTTCCTGTCGGTCCGATTGTGTTGTGGAAAGCCCTAGTAGGGAATCCATATTCAAACTCTCATGGGCCCCGAATTTTTTTATGGCTGCCCTCCTAATTTCTTTCACGGGGAGCTAGATGTAAACCGTTGAATAAACTTCAAGAACTGTCATCAAAACGGTCGAAGATGCCGATAGCCAACACTGGGTGAGTGTCCTGTGTCACTGATTGAGCGTCCTGTTATGAATGGATCCTGCAACTCTCGATAGTCCAAATTATGTCCTATAAGGTGAAATTTCAGTTGCATGAAAGTTCCACGGTTTTCGAGATAAAAATCATCTGCTTTTGGTTTTTTGCATGCCATTTCTACAAATAACTTTTTTTTACCCGATTAAAAAAATAATAACTCCGATTATTTGTTTTGTCCAGAAAAGTCTTCTTTTTACCGTGATATGTTAAGGAAACCTATGAAAAACGATCTCATGCAGAATTTTCATACAAACCAATTCGACCATCTGACTTTGATAACCTGCGGCCTAAAAAAAATGTACTACGCATATCGTGACAATTACTTTAAAAGGTTGCTTCGTCATTGTCGATTCGTATCATTTGTAGAAATGGCATGCGAAAAACCAAAAGCCGATGATTTATTTTAAAAAATGACACGAAGCCCAACATCTCGAAAACCATGGATATTTTACTAAACTGAAAGGCCAGCATATAGTAGGACATGGTCAGGCCTATCGACAGTTGCAGGAATATCCATTCATAACAGGACGCCCTGTATATATGGGTGGGAAGTTTAATTTCATCCAAAAGTACATTGACAATTGCGATTAAGATTTTTCATGCCCAATTTTTAATTCGGATAAAAAGATGAATTTCAACTATATGAACTGTCTTATCTAGATTACCGACAGGAGAGTAGGTATAGAGAGTTCGATTTCTTCTGCTGGAAATAATTGAATAGGAAAAAACTAATAAATATGTTTACACACACACACACACAAATATATATATATATATATATCGGTAGGAACGCATCCATTTGAAGGTGAGTATATGTGCACACCTGATCGTTCCACGTATATATTGCAAACCTCAAGAAAGATATATAATATCGGGCAGAAGTGCTGAACGAGGTGGTCGGTGCCAGGGGGTGAGAAGAGCAACGTGAAGAGCGTCGTACAGAGGAGCGTCGCTCGTTGTCGTTGCTCGTCGTTGTCGTCGTCGTGGCCCGTAAAGTATAAAGCATTAAGCGTTAATCTCGACGGTGGACAAGATAATGCCCGAAGTCGGCTCCACGTGAGAAGCCTTTGAGTGGCTATTTATCTCGAGTTTAAATCGATTTGTATGCTAATCCCCCACCGAGAAATCTACCTCGCCGCGAGAGCGCGCTTCTCTCCTGGCCTCTACCATAAAACTAAAGGAGGCCTACAAAACTCGCCTCATGAGATTCCAGATATATCCCCTGACTAATTAGGCCCATGGCCCTGCCTCCTTTTTCTCGTCGTGTGCGCGCGCGTGTGTTTGTATAAATATGTCTGTATGCAGACTTTTTGTTCTCTCTCTCTCTCTCTCTCTCTCTCTCTCTCTCTGTCTCTCTCTCTCTCTCTCTCTCTCTCTCTTGCTGTCTCGTGCACTGTAGTTGGGATGGACCCTCCTTAATTCACTCCGTCCCTCTCTCTCTCGTCCTTAAATCCCCCTTTTTTCGTAACAATATCTGCACGGCGAGAGAGAATCTCTCGCGATCGTTTCACGGCACGATGACGCTCCGTTAATCCTCTTGCTCTCGCTCACAGCGCCCTCTATACCGATCCTCCGGCGCGAGTCTTATTATCGCCGATATAAAACGACTCGGCTTCGCCATTGATGCTGTATCCATCGTTTGTATATAGCTCGGACGTTCAATCGCCGTCTCGGAGCGAAAGTGAAGTACACGTCGATCGGGTTCACGAGGACACGGCCCATTGAGATTCGCGCTTGCCGTCGTGAATTTTCACCGAAATTATCGGTGGGCCGTTTTTTTCTCATCGCAATCGGTTGGTGGAATATTAATTTTGTTTTCGCCGATTTTTTGCCGATCTTTTTACCGATTTTACCGATTCGTTTAATCTTGAGATTTTACTGATTCCTGAATCATTGAGATTCACGGCTGCCGTCGTGAATTTTCACTGAAATTATCGGTAGCCGATTTTTTCTCATCGCAATAGGTCGGTGAAATTTTGACTGATTTTTTGCCGATTTTCGGCCGATTTTTTGCCGATCTTTCAACCGATTTTTCCGATTTTTCAAATCTTGACGTCTTGCGGATTCTTAAACCATTGAGATTCACGGCTGCTGTGGTGAATTTTCATCGAAATTATCGGTAGGCCATTTTTTCTCATCGCAATCGGTTGGTGAAATATTAACTGTTCTTTATGCCGATTTTTTGGGATTCTTTCAACGGATTTCACTGATTCTTCAAATGTTTTGTCGGTACTGACAATCTTTGCCGATCTTTCGACCGATTTTACCGATTCTTCAAATCCTTCGTCAACACGTTAATCTTTGTCCAAAATTTTGACATCTCGAGAATGATTAAAAATATTTCTCTTCTTCTGCATCTGACGATCGGTGTGTTTTCGAGATACCGGGACAAAAAACCGTAAATTCGATTCAGTGTGCAGTGCATCTAGAATTATCCATGGTGTGTTGGAAAAATAGCCAAAGCTTCATCGATCTACGATATCACGTGGAAGCACCAAATGCCGAAAAAATAAAAACGCAGAGGTTGAGATCGGTATCGTTCTGAGATAGTTCGCCACTTGGAGGATCATTTTTCCTGAGAGGTCGCTTCGCTGCATTAAGGATGTTGAGTCCCAAATCGCAAATGATGATAAAATTCTGAAAATTTGGTATGTTTTTGTATGAAGTATTTCAGAGGTCGTGTAAAAATTTCACAACAATTAGGAAGCTCGTTATTGAACAATTAACATTCACAAATTAAATGTTGTTTTATGGAAACTGATGTAACTTTGCAATAAGTTTTTTTTTTTGACCTCTCAATTTTATAATATCTACAATATACTGAAAGCAACGGAAACAAAACGAAGTTTATTGATAAATTTTTTTGTTATTTCTTTTAAAAATTGTTCTTAACAAAATGTTAATTTTTTAATAACGAGCTTCCTAATCGTCGTGAAATTTTAACACGACCTCTTAAATACTTCATATAAAAACATACCAAATGTTCAGAATTTTCTTATCATTTTTTATTTCAACCCTTAAGGAGGTTGAAGTAATGATGATAGAATTCTGAAAATTTGGTATGTTTTTACATGAAGTATTCAGGAGGTCGTGTAAAAATTTCGTGACGATTAAGAAGCTATTAATTGAACAATTAACATTAACATGTTTCATAGGGACTGAACATACTTAACTGTTCCTTAAATCTATCTCTTGCTCTCCAAGTGTACATGCCGAGTCCAATTCCCATATACAATTCCCAAAGAGATAGCGACGGTCAACGAGTGCGCCGATTTCGTGATCCTTAAGATATCTTCTCACGTGGGCCGACGATCTAATCGATCTGCGATCGTTAACTATTTACGGGATTTGCTCACAGCGGAAGCGGCTGCGGTGAGATGTGCCTGATGCGGTAGCAGCGGCAATCGGGCGCCCTCGCGCTGTCGGGTATAAAACGCTCACTCGGTCGTTTAGTCGGTACTTGCCGTTGTACGGTTTGGTAGCTAGTTAGCGACTAGCGGAAATCGCATGTGCATGTACAGCCGATCGATACAGAGTGCTCCGAACCAAAGCGCTCAAATCTTTCGGCACTCGTTGGTGATCGGCACACGGGGGAAAAAATGATCAGTGGCCTTTCGATCATAAGCCCCGTGTGCCTCAATTCGTGCAGAAATTATCGTAGTGATCCATTTGGATTTCCATACTTGTGCCTACCTCCTCATCTCGATATCAACAAGTTGTAATATCGAAATACCGGTATTTCCTCATTTGACCATATTTATGCGAAACCTTGGCTAAAAAAGTTAGAACCTTGAAACTGAAGGTGCAAGATGTATAAATGAGAATGCATAGCTAAGTGAAACAACAGTATTTATTAAACATCACAGTCTATTATTGACATCTTCATCAATTATACACTTCTAAACTAAATAATATTTTAAGGCGTTTAAGGTGTTAATATTTAAGTTGTTAAACGTAATTTAAAAAACAAGTAAACGGAAATAATAACAATAATAATGATATTTTAATTTGTTCAATTCCGTTATCGAAATATCGATATTATTCGAGTCCAATATCAGTTTTCCAATATTGGATGTTTGGTCCCATATTCCAGTTTTTCGATGTCATCGAAAATCGGTATTCACGCTCTAGCAGTGTCCCCAATAAATCATGGTATTGAAGTTTGCATCGTTGGAATGCAACAGAAATTTTTTTCCCTTACTGCCACGTTTTTTTATACTACATTTATCCTGCCAAAATTGTGGAAAAATCGTTAAATATCCCTTGAAAGAAATACGTGATCTTAACCTACAAAAAAGAGTTCAGAAACTAATAAAAATTAAGAAATAAGGAGATGAAGAGGAATTTTCGTTGCATTCCAACGATGCAAACTTCAACATCGTAATAAATCCCTATAGAGACGCGGCTGCATCATGGGCCTCCCCAACAAACGTGTGCACGGTATCACGAAATGATATTTTCTTTCTGGAGATCCAACGAATTCGAGAGTTAATCGATATTGCAGATATATCATAGGACCCAATCAAACCGTCTAAAATAATCGAACGACCGACGATCGTCGCGGGTAGATCGGGATACCGGAAGTCTGCACATTGCGACTGATTTATCGCGCAACGAAATCTCCAACGCTAACGATAAATGAAAAAGCGTCTCCTATCAAAATTGCACGCTCTCACGCGTGTGCTGTACATACTAAAGATTCCATGCAGATCGAGGAAGTTGCGAACGTTAAACTCGCCACGCGATATTTCTCCACGTTTTTTCCTCTTGTTTCCCCTCTTTGCATTCTTTTCTTCGATTTTTTTTTTCGTTCCTTTTTGTTTAAATTCATTCTCGCGAGAGCTAGGGGGGGATTTGATGAGTTTTAAGTGGGCGAACGGGTCTGTCCTTTCGATAACGCTGACTCATAAACTGTCAGCATCATTGCTCACGGTCCTTTTCGCTTCTCTCTCTCTCTCCGTCTCTTTTTTTCTTCTTCTCGAACGTATTCTTCCCGGAAGAATTCTTAATAGTCGCGCGAACAAGTCGCAAAAAGGAGGAAATACGATTCCCGGGGAAAAAACCACGTGAGTAACAATAATACAACAAAAAAAAGGAAGAAAAAGAAAACGTTTCTTCTCGAACGTGAGAGTGACTCAGGCAGAAATTTGATCGGGGAGGTCGCGCGCAGCCTTAATTTGATCTCGCAGGATTTTGGCCGCGAAGCGTTACACGTTCGCACTAATGAGGCATTTCTCGTATTTTGTTTTTTACATTTTTTTTCGTTACGTAATTGTTGGAAGGGTCGTAGATGGACGCAAATGGCTTCAGAGCCAGAGAGAGTGAGAGAGAGAGAGAGAGAGAGAGAGAGAGAGAGAGAGAGAGAGAGAGAGAGAGAGAGAGGGAGAGAGAGAGAGAGAGAGAGAGAGAGAGAGAGAGAGACAAAAAGAAGGCATGGATAACGACGATCGGTGGCGAGTGTGTTACGCGAACAAACCGTTCTTCGGCCTATAGGCGCGTATAACGCAATAACTATAAAGAGCAAGCTGGAGAACACATAGACAAAGAAGTCTATTAAAGTCTAACACGCATTTTCCATGCCAAGGCGAACCGCCGGACTCTCGTGAGAGCAGGCTCTCGGGGAAGACAGATTATGGTCCACAATAGGACACGTCCCATTGTGCTGAGCTGTATACCATAGTCAGCCTGCATAGTCCTTTCCCTCTATATTCTTTCTCCGTTCCTCTGCCTTGGTGGTTTCATCGTTAGCCATCCACATAACCTAGATCGGTAATCCACCTGTTTCGCAAACGACAAATTCAGTATTAGCCTCTCTCTCTCTCTCTCTCTCTCTCTCTCTCTCTCTCTCTCTCTCTCTCTCTCTCTCTCGTTCCCCATTGTAAAGAATCAAGATCCACATTGGGCACCTGGCACACTATCGTGCTTAAGAAACTCTTCGAGTCTGCAAAATGCTCCGCTCTATTCGTTCCCAAACGGCTGTGCAATCACATTCGACGCGGCATTGACGATTATCCATCCAAGTGTACGATTCGCGATCAGTGCTGAACCGATTGTTCGGATACTTAGTTCTCTCCGCGTGGTAGAGGTTTCAACCCATTTTACAATTTCCAATGTTCCTTGTTCCACCAAACCCTTTTACTTCAACCCCAAACTACTTGCGATCGCCATTGGAAACTAGGTGAGACATCCGAGTATTGGCCCAAGCTGAGGCTGCTGAGCAAGGGTGATCAACATCTACCACAATCGTTATACATCGTCACGAACAATCGAACCGGTGATTAATGCTCTTTCCTCCATATACGCACGCATATTTATATGGGTGATTCTCCCGAAATGATCCTTTTGCAGGACAACGAAGATTATAAGGGAAAATAATTATCTTTGTCGTTAATAATTGCAATTGACTTCTGTTCTAATCGATGTGATATAATTCCCTATAGATGCTGCGTTTTTCTAACCTCCAAATGTGGCGGTGAGTAGGTGTATAAAAGTTCCACTTGACTAGGTAAAGAGTGACTTATTTTGTGGGAAAAGTGATACAGTTAAGAATGACCAGAGGTATGACTCCCTTGCCTGTCCCACCACCTCAAAACACGCAAGGTCTGTAGAAAAGAAGCGTAAGCTACAAAAGTGGTAAAACACAATCAGTTTCTGCAGAAAAGTAGATGTAGAAGGCACTGCTCCGACGAGCATGATCAGCTACCACCATCCGCCGCACAATATACGAACCCATCTACAGCCCTTCAGAGGAATGATTGAGAAAACAGTTACAAAATTTCGTCATTCATTGCGAGACACCAACGCTCATTATTTTTTGGTATTTTTCAGGGAGGAAGTAAATAATTGTTTCAAGAAATACTTTTTAGATGTGTTTGTATATGTTGTACCTCTTCAGCTTGTTAAGGATGTTGAGTCCCAAATCGCAAATGATGATAAAGTTCTGAAAATTTGGTATGTTTTTGCATGAAGTATTTTAGAGGTCGTGTAAAAATTTCACGACACTTAGGAAGCTCGTTATTGAACAATTAACATTCACAAATGAAATGTTGTTTTATGGAAACTGATGTAACTTTGCAATAAGTTTTTTTTTTTGACCTCTCAATTTTATAATATCTACAATATACTGAAAGCAACGGAAACAAAACAAAGTTTATTGATAATTTTTTTTTATTTCTTTTAAAAATTGTTCTTAACAAAATGTTAATTTTTTAATAACGACCTTCCTAATCGTCGTGAAATTTTGACACGACCTCTTAAATACTTCATACAAAAGCATACCAAATGTTCAGAATTTTCTTATCATTTTTTATTTCAACCCTTAAGGAGGTTGAAGTAATGATGACAGAATTCTGAAAATTTGGTATGTTTTTACATGAAGTATTCAGGAGGTCGTGTAAAAATTTCATGACGATTAAGAAGCTATTTATTGAACAATTAACATTAACATGTTTCATAGGGACTCAACATCCTTAATGTATACGAAATCAGTGTAACTACACTCCAGAAGAATGATTTTCACACTCAAAATCCAAATAAAAAAAAGGATAACGACGATTTTTCTGCCAAATCTGTTTTGTAGGAGAATTTCGAAATACTTCGAACTGTTGTATTCCAAAAAAAACCTACAAAGTAATCGAATAGCATCTATTGCAAGAGTCCGGTCACATGCAAAGTGATCACTTCGGGAGAAAAACCCATACGTGTATTACAGGAGTATCATAGTTCACGGAGGATGCACAAGGAAGATTCAGCCGGGAGTGCGCTCCCGATCTTTTGGATTAAAATGCGACGAGTCAAGGACGCGTGCGGTGAAGCGTTGAGGGCACGGGGGTGGCCCGGTGACTTTTCAAAATTTGTTTTAAGAAAAGCACACGAGGAGACCGGGTCTTAATTGGATGCACGTGGAACTGGATACCGCGGAGGTGAGGAAGAGCGGACGAGGCAGCTACCGTGGGATATGCAGTGCACAGCTCCCCATCAGGGTGAAGAAGGGAGAGGGAGATTTGTGTGTGTGTGTGAGAGAAAGAGAGGGGGGAGAGAAACAGTAACCAGAAGAAGGAAGATAAAGGAAGAGAGAGAAGGAGAAAAAGACCCACGAGAGAGAAAGAGGCGAAAAAGAGTTTCGTCCTATCCAACGTAACATTCCTTCAAAGAAACGAGATGTATGCGAGAATGATGAAGAACACAGAGAGCGTCGGAGAAACGAGTCGAGGAATACACAGAGCGAAGGGTTTTTTTCTTTTTTTCCTTTTTTGCGGAGTGTGCTTCACTGAGGGGCTGAAAGGGGGGCGGAGATGCGGGAGAAAGGGGTGAGTACCGCGGGTTGCTCCTCCTGTTCTTGCCGCTTGTACGTTCCATAAGAGAATCTCTCGCGGGTACACGCGAAACCCTGTAAACGTGCTCTCCTTTGTGACGCAGCCCGTAAAGGGTTCCGGCAATCCCTTCGGCTCGGTGCTTTTTGCGCAGGGCCGTGAGTTACAAGCGCCTCTTGCTCACCCTGTCTATCACACATGCATATCTCACTAATATGTGAAAAACGTAGGGACCGTCTGTGGATCCGTTTTTTGGGCTGAAATAAATCTTTCAGGGATAGAATGCTCTGCTGGAACGGGATCGAACACTTTTGAAAATTGTGCTTTTTTCCTGAACTTTTGGTTTCGACGAATGAATGCTTCCAGAACTCTTTTGATATATTGCTTCGATGTGAAATAATTTAAATAGCTTTAATCATTATGCCACTCTATTTTTTTTATCATTTTATTCTGGTGGTGTGTGTACCTGGAGCGTTATAAGGCAATCGTTTTTTTTTAACAATATGTTTAACAATATAATCTTGGTATTTAGAAGAATCCACTAAGGATATACACGTGAGCCAAACTTCCAAAATACACGCGGCCGAAGCTGCAGACGAAAACTACGGTGTTGGAGTTTGCATCGTTGGAATGTAGCGAAGGTTTTTTTCCAATTTTTCATTTGTTTATTTTTATTACTGTCTAAAGGCTTCTTTCGCAGTTTTTGGTTATGGATCCCTAATGGCGATGTTCAAAAATATTCCAGTTATATTTGTAGACTAAATATGCCAATAAAAACCTTGGGCAATATGAAGGAAAAAATAAAATCGTTGCAAACTTCAATGCAATCGAAAACAAGTACTCGTATATATTGTGTATTGTGTATTATGTATAATATATATATATACATATACAGGGCTACTGGTTATTGGTCACGATCCCGTGCAATGGTTATAGGACATGTTTTTCGTTATCAAATAACCCAGTAATGCTTCAGCAAGACTGAACCGTTTTCGAGATATTATTTTTGTTATTTTTTTTTCAAGTGAGGGATGGCTAACTTTAAAAATTCATTAAAAAAAAACTACTGTATAGGATTAAACTATATTAATATTTGTAGTTTGAGAACACGATAACAAAGAATTATTAACAATAAATAAGAATAATCTGTAAATCCGTTTTGGCATAAAGCATTTCTGGATTATTTGATGGAGGAAAACATGTCCTACAACCTTTTCGCTGGATCGTGACCAATAAACAGTAGCCCTGTATATATGTTCATATATCTGTAAGTGTAATATAGGAAATGGAGCACGTCCATAGGTTCCTGTGTGTTGCCTTTCGTGGCCGTCAAACGATCCTTTCCCGTGTATAATTCCCTCCCATCCGCTCAACTGCTATCTTTAATCGAGATGCTACACGCGATGTGTTTGCCAAAAGCGATTATCTATGGCATCGGCGGCTGGCTACTTCCGGTTGTCCTATGATCGTCCAATGCATTGGAGACACCGAGAGAAGAACTTGCAGGTATAGATAATAGACGCACATGGTGGATGATATTGTAGTAGAACTAGTTGCAGTTTATTGATGGTATTGAAATTTGCATCGTTGGAACGTAAGGGAAATAACATTTCTCTGATTGTCAGTTTTTGTTGGCAAATCAGAGCTACTGCAAACTTTTTAAATATCCTTATTAGAGACCTATCATCTGAATTGCACATGCACTGATTAGTTTAGACACTTGGAAAATAATGATGTTGATGTGTAGAATTGCAGGCATTGTTTCACGAAGACTCATGTCAGACGCTAGCTGAGCTTGCAGCATCACAAGGACTCGATCACCCAATAGTTTGGAAACGTTTGAAAGCATGAGGAATTATTTTTTCAAATAAAGCATCAATTTTCACGAAAATAACAGCTAGAACTTATTCAACATCTCGATACTTTTTACATAGACACCATAGTATATGCGCTGTATATAGTATATAGTATATGCGCTGGTATTTGGAAATACAGGAAGACAAAGACGGAAAGAACGTAGGTTGGAAAAAGAAAGAGGGGCACAACATGACGTTCGTTGAAAAGAGACGAGGGAAATGAATGTCGTGCGATTACGGCATGCTGCAGCAATAATCGTCAGTCTTTCGATTGATGTTGTTAGAAACGGCATTATGAGCCGTAACGGGAATTTTTAATTCTCGGATTTTATCTTCTGGTTGGTGTGCGCATACGAGCAGGAATTGTTCCTAGGATATCAAAATGTCGTTCCTTTTTTATCCGTTTGTGAAATAAATGGGAATTTAAAGTACATAATTTTTTAAATTGTATTATAACATCTATACTCAATTGAGAAATATTATTATAATATTAATTTAGTATATTATTGAGTATATGATTGAGAATATTCTATTGAGTACATAATACTCAAGTATAAGTATAATACGTAAGTCAAGTATAGTATAATACTTGTATAAGTATAAGTATAAGTATAAGTATAATAAGTATAATACGTAAGTATAATGTACTATATTATATTGAGTTTGTTATATTTTATTATATGAGAGTTTATTGAGAATAACATATTGAGTACATGGTACATAAGTATTATATACTATATTATCTTGAGTTTATTATATTTTATTATATTAGAGTTTATATAGAGTACCGTATATATATTAGAGTTTATTATATTGAGATATTAGATATTATATTGAGTACATAAGGATTATGAAAAACATAATCTTTTAAATTGTATTATAACATCGATACTCAATTGAGAAATATTAATATTAATTTAGTATATTATTGGGAATATTATGTTGAGAATAATCAGAAAATATCGGAATATAATATTATTATTAAATGACATTACATACATGACAACGCTCTCGTTATTTCGGGTCTGGCATCTTTCCATTCACCATTTCAAAAAATTGTTCAGTTCTTGAAAGAATATGGAAAAAATGTGTCGACACTTAATTGTGAATAAATAAACAAAATTGACAATACAAAAAATGATATTACGAATTATGATTTTTTTTTATAATTCCAGAATGTGCCTTGAAAAATGGGCAAAGGGAAGCCAACACAATGGGAGAGCAATGAGGACTTAAGATGGCGAAAAAAAAACGTCGGGTATCGGTTTAATTCGAGACTGAGACAGCCGCGACATCGCGCGCGGTCCAGCAACGCGAATAAAATGCTCCACGGAGAGATCTCTCGCCGTTGGTATCTCGACAAAAGAGACTTTCTCTTAAACCACGCGTTTCTCGGTAACACGGAAGAAACTCAGCACAGTGATTCACAAATGATCATCAGTATGAGCGAGCGAAAGAAAAAGACGAGATGAACGCGTACCAGCCGCCGGACGCGTCCCGGTAACCGGACACTGCGCTCAGAATCACACATCGATACTTCGGAATTTGCCAAGAGATCGCGATCTCTCGAGACAATTCATCGATCATTTTTTTCGCGTCGTTCGCGCGAGAAGACATTTTTTTTCACCACAATTTGGGCAAAAGTTACTTTCGTTTTCGACGTTTGGATTATGCGCTGGAGTTTTTTTCAAACGCGCTTAAAATTGCATTGTCCAATTACGCTGATTTGTAGATCGATAAATGTGATTCTTAATGACGCAAGGGGGAAGGTACCTTGAGGCGAGGAAAAAATGGCAGATTTAAACAATTTTTTCCGAAGGAAAGATTTTTTTCGCATTAGAGACCGAGGGTACGGCTTATTAATATTTTTGGCTGGTGAATGGTATATTTTTATTTTTTATTAATCTTTGAAAATGGCAGAAGTTGGAGGGGTCTTCTAAAGTGCATTTTAAAAACTGGCGTAACGTATAGCTAAAAAACTAATCGATCGATTCCGATGAAATTTGGAATAAACCTTCCTAAGCTTATTGTCTAAAACATAAACCTCAATATTTTTGAACATTGTAAGAAACTACTGTTTTATTGCAAAGTGTAGCCATTTTTTCGGAAAATTCAATCTTTTGTGTTTCAAAGCGTACCGTTTCATGGGTTTTCAACATTTCTCACTTTTTCTTGGTTCATATTCTGCATATGGTTGTTAGCGGCAGAAAAATCTTCGGCGCTTTTTTTTCAGCTTAATCCCGCCGACGCTACGTGTCACGCTGTCTGACGACATCCGCCGCAACCCGTTCAGGAGACCGTGTCATACCTCCGCAAGTTTTAAGCGTTAATAAATGAATTAAAAATGTCATGTGACAGCCAAAAGTAGTAATAAAACATCCCTCGAGTCTCGAAAATGTCGAATAAATCGTTGCTTTTTAAAAAAATCAAGAAAATCAGCATTTTTTTCCTCGTCTAAACGTATCTCCCCCCTCAAGAGGTATCCGGAAGACTCGAAATGCAGTAGGTGATTAATTTTTATTCCCGATACTCCTTACGCCTTTACGACCACACCGACCGTCCTCAACTATTCGTCAATTCTCGATGTAATTAATAATAATTGAAAAATCGTCGAAGCTAACGCCCGAAGCCAATGCCGTACAGGTGTCCACAATAAATGGCGATGTTTATGGCGAATGGGGAAAATATTCACCTGTCGCAGGTACGGGTCCGCGGAAAGATACATCCGAGGCTATACCTCCGCGAGAATTCTCGGGAGAGTCACGCGATCGAACGATCGACAGGAAACAAGGCAAATAAAGACAAACGCACGTAGAAGTATAGGAAGCGTCTAGGAATTTCCATTTACATTAGAAACGCGTACGTGTCCGCAAAGGCAATGGCCTGCGTGTGCTCTCACATCTGCTCCGGCTTCCGTTTCTATACCGAGCTAAATAAGATTTTTCTTCTCCTAGCCTGGAATCCGACTGGATCCCAGTTAAAGACACAGAGATACCCAAAGCGAGAGAAAGGCACGAGAAGGTGTAAAATGAACTGTAAAAAAATTCAATGAACCTCCGGTGATGACTATTGATTGTCAATCATCACCGTGAAATAGTGAAAAACAAATTAATGAACAACGTTAGAAAATTAAAAAAATCGTTGCACACTTAACGGTTCACCGTTCAAGGCGATTCGCAAGACTCTGGCAAAAGTGTAACGATTGTTCTTCGGTGTTACTTGCGCGTCGTATAAATAATGACGGGTTGTTTACCGAGACCATAACCGCAGCTGTAACCGCAATTTCATTTGAGAGCTTCGGCAGCCTGAGCGTTGCGCAAGGCACTCGTGTGTGCGGAGACATCAAAAAGAGGCGAGAACGACAAACAAGAATCGGTCAACGATTGTTTAATTATAAGAATCATCGAAGCGCTGCACGCTTCTACACCCTTACGATCGAATCATTTTTCAGAAATTTTCCGAGTCACGATACTTTTTGAAAACGCGTGATGGACGATGATTGTTTTTTTCTCTGCATCTGTGGAATGCAACGGATTTTTTTGACGTTCTTTTTCATTATTCGAATCATTATGCAGAGCCTTTTTTGCCAATTGTATTAATGTATTTAATAAAAGAACATATCCTGATTGATTCATTCACGCCTAGCCAAAACCGCTGAAGCGAATTAAATGAAATTTGGACAGTAGGTTGCTTTTGTGACTTAAACACCCACTAAGAAAGGCTTTTCGAAATTCAACCCTTGAGGGGAGAAAATAAGTGGCAATGTTTGTATGGAAATTAAAAAAATCTGGTCGGATTGACTCGAAATGTGGTATTCGTGCTTTTTGACACAATTAATGAAACACGTATTCCAGCGTTTTTAGAAATTCAACCCCTAAGGGGAGAAAGAGGGTATTAAAGTTTGCATGTAAAGTAAAAAAAATCTGGTCAGAAGATTGATTTGAAACTCGGTATTAAATATACGCGTTTTTTTTACGATTATACACGTATTTTAGCGTTTTTCGAAATTCAACCCCTAAACGGAAGGGGGTGGCAGAGTTTGTACGGAAAATAAAAAAATCGGGTCAAATTTACTTGAAACTTTGTATTACTGCTCCTAGACACAATTAATGAAATTTCATCGTTTCTGGATATTCAATCCTTGAGGGGAAAAGGGGGTAGCAAAGTTTGTATGGTAAAAGAAATATCTGTTCAGATTTACTTGAAGCTTAGTATCAATGCTCTTCATCACAATTCTACGTGTTCCTTAACGAATCATTTCAGGAGCACTCAACACAAGTCAGGCGGAAAGCTAGTCTCTGATCTCTGATAAGAACACGTGGAATTTTTTGAGTGATTTTC
The DNA here is from genome assembly GCA_951751655.1 of Ophion costatus. Classification (NCBI taxonomy): domain Eukaryota; kingdom Metazoa; phylum Arthropoda; class Insecta; order Hymenoptera; family Ichneumonidae; genus Ophion; species Ophion costatus. The sequence continues at coordinate 20,273,834 of OX632366.1, read as the reverse complement.
ACAGACAAAATCGTTGAAAACAAAAATTGAGCAATTAGACAGCATTAAATTTCGTTGCATTTCAGTGAAGCAAACTTCAACGACATTCGTTTCTTCGCACGTCCATTAAATCGACTAACCGTGGTATGGACCCTTTTGCATTTCGTAGAGGGATATTCAATGTCTCGATCGTTCAGTGACAGATAACATCTCCGTAACAAGGTTCACTCCCCGTTAGTTATCGCTTTATCAGCTGCATAGGTGTTACAAACGAATTATCGGCTCGCAACAATCGCGAGATTTATTACGTCCCGCTTTGGAGAGACTGGAGTCTCTCTCTCTCTCTCTCTCTCTCTCTCTCTCTCTCTCTCTCTCTCTCTCTCTCCCTCTCGGACCGTCTCTCATCGATCTTGATTTACAGCTACGAAATGGGAAAAGAAGAAGAAAAAAGAGAACGAAATGAGATGAGAGGACGAAAAAAGGAACGTTCCTGGCAGACTTTACATATATGTACCTAATCTCGCATATGAAGGTGTACACTTAATCCACGCTGATCGAATGCAACGAACGCTTCGCAACTTTGCCAAGCTCGGCTTATATATCTTTGTATGTGAATGTACCGGTAATCGCCGACACGCGCATTCGAGAGGCCCGATGACATTCTAATCCAGCCAGTAAGAGAAAAGAAGTTGTAAAGATTGAAATAATCATTGAGTGTCGAATTGCCTTGTTCTCTGTCTGCCTCTCCTTCTCTCTCTCTCGCTCTCTCTATCTCTTTCTGCGTTTCTCATTGCTTGATCATTGCTCTGTGAAATCGCGATCATTGCACTCGCACGATTCCACGTTAGCTGCCTTAAGGAGCTACGTAATATTTCACCTCTGCCTAACAACTTATTCGCGCCGAGAAAAATTCACTTCTTCCAATTCCATACTCTTCGTTCGTAGTGGATAATTACAAGCGTATCGCGTTTTTATTTGAATCGAATGAGTCTGCAGCTGTATAAAATAATTCAACATATTTCTACAAGGATAGAACAGCCAAGTTGTGTTTTTATTTTTAATGTTCCTTCGCATGGGTTTGGGAGCTTTCAGCTTCCTAACCTTTTCCAGCACTGGCCTACCTGTCACTCCATCATTGCTAGTTCATTATAGACCAGATTATTGGCCGCAGCGACCGATTTCCTGACGATTTGCATTATCGCATTCGTACTGATCGTATATTTTCACTGATGTGAGCGTAATTTGTGTTGACCATCGGTGAGCGGTCACCCATGCAACCATGGATCAGACCAACGCCGCGTGACCCGGGCGATTTGTGGAAAACCATTTAACGACAAGTTACCGCCGAGAGACATGAAAAAATGCATGAACTTGGGGAATTTTTTTTTATACGGAATTAATACTTTTAGGAATGGGTTTTGATGTATTTTATTTCTCTATCAATGGAGAGTGAACTCCAATTTTATTTAGTTAAAAAATCCAAAATGGTGGCTCTAGGTCCTGTCAAATAAAGCCATGCATGGCGCGTTTTGGTCTGCGCGAGGCGTTCCGCATCTTTGCCAGTTCATGTGCAACAAAAAGGGTTGAAACCTATTGAGCTAAGGCAACAGTAGAATTTTCGAAAAATCGATTTTTTTGCTAAACCCGTACTTTGTCATCATGAGAATAAGTTACTATTCGATTTGTAGCAAGACATTTTTTTTCACCGACTTTGAGCATATAACGTAAGCCCACCTCGATTAATCGAAAACTTTTCATTTTATGAGCAGTTTTATACGAAATGTTTCACTGAAAATTCATTTCTTAAGTTCAAATACCTACAACTTTTGAATAAAACAATATTTTTTAAATTCCGTACGTACTTCTCTAGGTATTCTAATGTAGATTGACGAGAATTTTTGTTTTTTGTTCTAGGTTAAAAATTGTAGATGCTAAATGTCACGCCGTGGAGTGCCTAAAAAAAACGATAATAAACGAAAATATTTGTAGTAGGCCATTTTGTACACCGAAACAAAAATATATATTTTCTAACAGCTTGATATTCATACTAAATGGATGTGTAATTAATTTTACGAGTGAATCACTGTTTCATGCAGAAAAAAATTGTTAAATTCGCACATGATTTTATCACCCGTTACTGTGGCCTAACCCCTTTAATCAGACTAAATTTAGGAGGCGTTACAGTTTTTTTTTTGGTTTTTGAAAACCCCTGAATAACAAAACGGCACCCGTTTGAAAAAAACTCATTTTTTTTTGTTTGAACGGACGAATTTTGTTTGCTACATCAATTTTTGACAAAAATCGTTTTCTGATGGCCCGCAGACTGAATCTCCTTCCAATTGCGCAGAAACTTCAACTCTTCCGTTGAAGCTGTAAAGCCGCGCGCTAAAAATGCTGTTTCCATAAAAACGCTCTGAGCGCCTCAGCTACCTGTTTTCCAGCCGGCGAACGGTTCCGCTCAACTGGCTGTAAATTCCAATATACTTTATCTTCCATAGATTGATACCATCAGCCAGGAAAGGATCGAGTAAAAATACACATATGGATGTGAGCTCAATGAACATTGCTCAATCCTACAATGACAGCAGCTACTCCGTTGTCGTTTCTAAATCGACCATCGATGATCAATCGTGCGAAATTAAAGAAAATGATTCCGCTGATAAACTTCCTCAATGGATGGTTACATTTGATGCTTGAGGTTGCGAAGCAACGGAGGCAACGAGAAATCTTGCGGAGATTGCGGCTCAATCGGTGGCTGCACGCTGGTGCATCTGTGACGCGTCTCCGGACAACAACGGTATGTGGACAATCAAGCTCCCCCTATTCCTTATACCTATTAACGATAGTCCCCGCGAACTAGGATCGTGGACATAGTCGCGTCGCTATTCTCTCTCTCGCCTTCTCCCTCTCTTTCTCTCTCTCTCTCTTTGTCTCTCTCTCACTAACAGAGCATACCTCCGCAGTACAATCGCACCGGGATTATTCTATAGCTGGGCTCCTGTCTCTCGTTTATCCGCTTGAAATACTCCGCGGTGAAAATCGCGGGAAGAAACTCACCGTCAGTTCTGGGTAGTAACAGCGGCAGCTTCCATGTAAGTAAACCGTACGTGGCACTGATCACTTCTCGACGCACAATTGCTGCTACCCGACAGAGAATTAAAAAAAAAAAACAAACAAAAAACGCTCGCGATAAACAAAACCTTCCAGATTAAGCGAATAATTGAATCTTGCCGAAAGTCCTCGACGCACTTGTGCAGCCAAGCTCGATTTTCGAAGCTCGGATCCACCAAAATTTGAGGATTATCTCGCCAAAACCGAAAGTAGCAATGATCCCTTCGTTTTCATCCAGCGTTTCACGATGATAACCCACCGATTATATTCATTCACTTTCGTATCCGCAACAGGACGTTATCGCGCACAATGTTGGTGGAGCACGATCGAGGGTGTTTTCAGTTGGTCATTCGTCGTTACGGACTCTTGAGAGTTTTCCGGGTCTCAGAGTCCGTCGTGGGACTAGCAACGGGTTACCAGTCGTTGGAAACCACGATGGCAATCCGATATCACGTTCGATATCGTGTGTTTGACAATGGCGACGGTATTGGCGCACACGCGTACACGTACTTGCGCGTACGTGTGTGATTTATATGTGGATAGAAATATAGACGTATATCCGGACCGAGTGTATCACGATGAACGGCAAAACTCCGAGTATAAATAGCACGCACAATGTACACCCAGTGCACCCTCGTCACTCGATCACAATTCGTCGAATCCGAAAGCAATGTTTCCACCAATTCGCAGCCACGCGACGTCGGATTGCCCGATCACATGGACAATGAACGAAAAAAGCACGCCAAATGAGCAATTGTCGAACTAGATTACGTGTACTTTCGTGTGACACTGATAAGCTCGGCTTGAAGAACTTTAATCAAATCGTCATGAGCCATTGGTGGTTCAGGTGGTCGTGCCGCAACGAACAATAAAACCGCGCGATACTCGACTAGCATCATCAGCTGGCACTGCGACGTGAACAATGTACGTTATTTCACGCTCTGCTCGTTGGCACTCCCGATACCCGAATTGGAGACATTCTTATCCGCAGCCGTTCGATTGCGACGATTCGTTCGTTCTAATCGTAGCTACGCAGCGTTAGATCAGTCGGCCCGCAGCGTTTGGGCGACGGAAGTGAACTGGTTGATCGTCTTCGGCGAGTATCTTAGTATCTCAAGCTGATGCCACTACGTCAGGTAGCTAATTCGGACCCTCGCGTGTCCCTTTGCTCGCGGGATCTTTCGGTCGACCTTCCGAGATCCTTCCGATTTGGTTATCACGCTTTGACGGAGCCGCGAGCCGTCCTCGTAGTTCATGTTCTCATTGATGCTCCTCGTATCGCGAAACGAAGAGCTCTCATTGGCTTGCAGCCTGGCAAGAGTGGCGTTCGACGCGCTGGTCTGTTTAGGACACGTGTGCTATGTTTGCCTCCGGTCCGAGCCTGACGTTCCAGAACAATTAACCGCAAGGTCTAATCGATTTAATTAGACGGCGGCGTATACTCCTTGGGATGAATTTACCCTTCCGTATCGCCAGGCGATTCTAACTACCACTATAATCCCATGATTATGTTCTCCGCTTGGAGGCTTCGGGCTCCAACTTCGCGATCATCCTAGTGGGCCACATCATCAGCGAGCGTTGACCAGTTTTCCAGCACACCCGAGTCGATCACTGCACTTCACACGTATCAGACGATTCTGCGATCATATCGACCCCAATCTTTGCCTATCGATTGGGCAAAACCGTGATTGCGGCTGCTGTTCAACGGTTGGACAGGTCTTCGCAGGTGCCGCTGTGAAGCAGCGACGCCGGATCTGTCGGTCTTTCAACGCTACGTGGTATCCTCAAAGGCTTGATTTCCGCATTCGACACTACAAGGAACACCTGTCACTTCGTCGCACTTCGTAAAATTCTTCGCACCGAGCAAAACTCCGCGCACCTCCAACTTTTTCCCCACGTGTTCGGCAAGGCCGTTCCCCTCTGATCGGTCGTCACCGAGCAACGCGGATTGGCACGTACGTTTTCACGCATCGGTTGCTCGACACTTGGTGATCGGTGGCAGCCTCGCGAGCGATTGTTTCAACGAATCACACCCAAGACAGCAAATATCCAGTGTCAAAATGTCTAGCGGAAGCGGGAGCAGGGGGCCTATTTGGTGTTGGAACAGGCGGTACGTTTTCAACCTTGGGCACAACGCGAACTGTCCGCCCGGAATGACAATGATAATGATATGACAATAGCCGCGTGCGTTCTCCGCTGGTTCAGATCTTACACTGAAGAACCCCGGCAAGTCTCACACACACGTGTGTGTCGAGAGCGTTGCGTGCCTCTCTCTCCCCGCACGCGCTGCCTGGCCGGGGGACCTGCCAGGTAGAGGGAAGGAGATAGCGGTGGGCCCGTGAAAGTAGGAGGTGGAGTGTCGGAGAGCCGAACCTGCTGCGGAGTAGGGAGACGAGCCTCAAAGCGGCAGGGCAACAGCAGCTACATCAGGAACAACAGCTTCTCTCTCCCTCCCGCCCACCCTCCCTCTTGCTTTTTCTCTCTTTCTCGAAGAGGCAGGGAGCGGGACGCGACAACGTGGAGAATGGCAAAGATAAAGAAAGACCCGATTGAGGGAAAGGACGCGACGGCGGAGAATGACGAAGAGAGAGAGAGAGAGAGAGAGAGAGAGAGAGAGAAGGGAGCGGAGGAGAAGGAGCTGAAGTAGTAGAATAGGCGGACAGAGAGGGATAATCTCGCGTGTGTTACCCGGAGGAACACACGAGAACTCGCATATACAGTGGTGCCCGCCAACACCACGTGAGAACGACATATACCTGTTTATATACCTGAAGCAGATCGAGGCACATGGGTAACAGGTAACATACGGGGCAGCCCCGCGTACACATTCGCTGCGGGCCACGCTGCGGAGTGGGATACGCGAGGCAGACAAGATACCCTCTCTCTCTCTCTCTCTCCCGCATTACACTTCTGAATTGGTTCTTCCGCGGCGAAACGTCCTGCAAGAGATGTAAGCAGAAAACTCGCGAGAAAGATGGAGAGACGACGAAGAAGAACAGAAAGGAGAATAAGAAGAAGATGATGAAAAAGGAGAAGACACAGGCGGCAAGAGAAGTAAGGGAGAATGAGGGAAAGGTATAAAGACCGTGGCATCATCGCAGGTATGCATACTATAGTGTAATTCACACATCTCCGTATGTGCATACGCGTTAACGTGCTGACCGCCTATATGGTACCACCGGTATCCGAAATACGTATACTTATCGACTGGCATGAGAGAAAAGAGAAACGTAGGCGATGCCACTGTCCCATCGGCAAAGGAGCGGTACACACCTCGTCCGGACTGGCCCATCGTGTGGCAGCCTCGTCATGCCATCTCGTTCCAGCTGGTTTCAGTTACACGTGACTATGGCTAAGGGACCTGACAGGGACCCGGCGTATATCCAGGTGGACAGGTAGCGCATAGAAGCGAAGAGTCTGAATGCTGACAGGGAGCGAGGGATTGATCGACGGTGGGAGCGTTTAACCAACGGCGATGATGCTGAGCCATGGGGTGTCATGACGAAACTTGAAAGGAAAGAAGGTAGAGGAGAACAATGAAAGCGGACGAAAATTGGGGGAGAGAGAGAAGGAGAGCAATCGGTATACCGATGGCAAGTGGTACAGAGGGAATGTTGCTGTCCATTCTTCCTGCGACTGACAGAGGCCGACGCTTCCGGCGCTTGCTCCTCCTGTGCTCCAACGCCATGGTCCATTTTGCTGCGGTACACTTATGCGATCCTGCTGCTGCTATTGCTGATGTCCGGAGCCATCTTGTGCAGCCTCGAGGCTAGCTGTCTCTCGCTACTCTCCTTTGTGATAGGTATACAGCACAACGTGTGTTCCACGTAGTTCTTGTACGTCCGCGCACATCTAGGCCGAGCTGGCGTGCAGCGCAGGCTCGATCGCAAGCCTACACACCGTGCAGTCTTCAACGTCTTCGAGCCGTTTGGGCTACCCGGCAGGCATCATTCGACGGTAAGGAAGACGAAGAAGAAGAAGAAGGAACGGAGCAGGATCGAGCCTAGGGTGATCATTCGCTCATCTACTGCGCATCCTTCTCATGGTCGCGAACTGCCACGCGAACCCATCTAGGCTACTACCTTCGTGCCACCGGGGCTACCGGATTCAACAATCCTCCAACCTCCCGCTGCGTTCTTTGCAGGAAACCGGCTATTGGTTGATACTGGTATAACGCGCGTTCGACGGATTCGCTCCTTGCTTGCCCTCGTTGACGGAGGCTCCAGGTTGACCGCAACTTGACCCGGTGGTCCGACAGTGGGAACATCGGACGGGACCCGGCACGCTCGAACGATGCACCTTCCACTCCTTCACCTTTCCATCGTTCATTTCACGCGGACGTTTCATTCATCGCACTCTCTTCGTACAGCCGTCAGAGGGTGAGCCGAGTAACAGGTAAGAAGACTTTGGACGTTGCGCAGTTTTCTCTTTACTCCGTGCCTTCCGCCGAGACCCGGAATAGAGACCAACAAAGTCGAGAGTTCCTTCATGGCTGCTTTCAAGTTCCATATTCATGGCATTTGGCGTTTCACGGAAACGCGACCTTTTGATGCGGGCGCCTAGATTGCGGTGAGTTGAAATTGCGGTCTCTTGGAATGATTTCGAAGACGGTGATCCATTTTTACCATCAGGTTTCACGTCGTAATAGTCGCGGGGAATAAAATTACCAGGTGTAGAAGTATGAAAACGGATTTTTTTTTTGTAAAAAGTCTGTTGTTTGAAAATAATAAAAACGAATGGAGACGGCGGAGTATCATCTTCATCCAATAAGGCTTGCAATTCGTTGTCTGCGAACTTTTCCGGTTGTTTCCCCCGCTCTTCGTTTCTCACGTCAAATTGATGACTTTTGAATTTTTTGAACCACACGAAACACTGGTTTTTACCAAGAGCATGTTCGCCGTAAGCTTCGACAAGCATTTGATGCGATTCTGCAGCAGTTTTCTTCAAATGATAACAGAAAACCAAAGCTGTCCGCATATCGTAGTTCGTAGGCACAAAACTTGATTAAGGTAATAGAAAAATATACCGGTGCAGGGAACTTGGGTCGTTGTGTGTTGAAAATCTTCGTCAGCGGTTAGAGGGAGATGATGGCGCTGCAGAAGCGGTCTTACGGTCCCTAAACTGATGACTAGCACCATCTATAGGGAAATCCTCTTGCCATGTCCAATTTTTGGCGATATCAAGCGCCACGCAACGACATATGTCGACTCTTGAATCGACAATTCCTTGGATCAGTCTAAAATGAACATGCCATAGGTGGCATGGTCATAAAGCCAATTGAACGTTAAGAGATGATGTCTTGCCGAAAACAGGCATAAAGTATTTGGATGTTTAATAAGTTCTCGCTGTTTTTTCGTGAAAATTAATGCTTGATTTTACAAAAGAATTCCAAAAGCTTTCAAACGTTTCGATACTGTTGGGTAATCAACTCCTAATGATTCTGCAAGCACAGCTAGCGTCTGCCATGAGTCTTCATGATGAAATACCCTCAATTGACGCCATTATGAGTCTTCATGATGAAATACCTCCAAAACACATCAAAATCATTATTCTTTAAGCGTCTAAACCAATCTCTGCATGTTGTTTCCAACAGAGCATGATCGCCATAGGTCCTAACAAGACATCCGCGTGCGTCAGCTGCAGTTTTTTTTTTTCATAAAGCAGTGCAGTCAAATTCTTCTCCCCTTCTCGTTTGTGGCACAAAATTTGACATGTTTAACACCGTGAAAAAAAGTTGTATACACTTCGGCAAAATGGAATACACTGAATTTCAAGCATGCTTATAGTACATCTTTACAGATGGCGTTACCGTCTTGAACTACACGCACTCAGTTCTGGTAGCGCCATCTGTTGCAAAACAGCGAGAATTTATTCAACGTCCTAATACTACTTTCAAAGTGTATTAAGTGATTTTGATGACTTTGATAAATGGCTGACCAATTTTGGCTTTATTCTTTGGCAATCGATACTGCTTTTAATACTGCTTCCAAAGTGTATTTAGCGATTTTGATGACTTTGATAAATGGCTGACGAAGTTTGGAATTCTTTCGCAATCGATGAGTCGTGAAGTTAGAACTACCCGACCAGCGATACGACTGAATCGAGCGACGGAATTTTTCCACATTCGCGAAGAATCGTTCGAAGTACCGTGCATTCTGGCGCGTACGAAACGGCTATTTATACACACGGAAATAATGACTGGGTATGCAAATATGATAGTCCGTCGTCGTAAGTCATTCGAGTGTTAGATGTGGCAAATATCGCGGACGATAGGCTCAATCGGACATGCTTCAATGGGAGCAACGCGGATCGCCGGGTATCATAAGCGTAGAGGAGAAAGCCTAGGACAGTGTGTATGCACGGACTGCGAAGATAAGAATACCTGCTGCAGGAGCGAGTCGTTCGGGAGATTGTTGCGCGAACGACGTTTCAAGAGAACGAGTCGGTGCAATTACAACGGGACGTCATTTTGCTTCCGACGAGGACGTGAACGGCGAATAAAACGACCGATAAGGACGAAGCCTCGTATAAGGGATCCGTCCTATCCCGTGCAAGTTTATATCTGTGTGTGCATACATACGCGTGTGTATATAAGGGAGTCGTGAATACATATGAGTGTCAGGGTAAAGATTCGATGCGTGAGACAGAAGTTGAAGAAAAAAAAGGGAAGAAAAAAAATAAAGTGCAGAGAAACTCGATGTGACATGAAATATGCGAGCGCTTACGCACGAACGTACCTGCCCACTGGCGTACCCATTAAAGCCGCGGCAACCAGCAGGAGCGCAAGCAGCCGACGCAACACCGACGGAAAACCCACTCGAGAACTCGCGCGCGGTTCTCCCTTACAGCACTGAGGAAAAAGGAACGCGAAAACGAAAAAGAAGACGAAGATAATCGAAAAACATATATATATATATATATATATATATATATATATATATATATATATATATAGCGAAGAAGTAACATATATCGGATAGTTGCTTAATATCGGATAGTGGACTATCTTGATGTAGAGCGACATCTGTTTATGATTTTCTACACTAATAACTAGTCGTAAGATGTCGCCACTGCAAATTAGTTGCTTGCCCAGTAACAAAAATAACACAACGATGAACTGATGTTACTTTTCGCCGGCGTGAACCTTTTTTTCTGTGTTAAAAATTGTTGTTTCCATTGAGGTAAGTCCCAATTAACGATGGCATTTATTTTACTCACAAGGAACATCACTTTGGTGTCACCCTCCGATTTTGTTGAAACTTTTTCATGTGGAAGCGTATCAAAAACTATTAGACACGTATTTTTTTTGTCGGCGGAAAACGGTTTTAAGGGGTGAAACGCATCGTCAAAAATGGGGATGTTTTTCGTTTTTCGTGGATAACGTTTTAACGGTACGAGATACAAAAGAATTTCAAATTGCAGCAATGTTTATTTTCCCGTGTACTATACTTTGGGGATGAGAACGATAACGTTATCGACGAAAAACGAAAAACAGCGCTATTTTTGAGGGTGCGTTTCGCGGCTTAAGACCGTTTTTCCACCGATAAAAAAAATACGTGTCTCTTCGTTTTTGATACTCTTCCGCATAAAAAAGTTTCCACAAAATCGGAGGAGGACACCAAGGTGATGTTCCTTGTCAGCAAATAGGTAATGTTTTCAAAAATAGCAATACCTACAACCATTTTACTGTTCATATTCGGCCATGTCAAATCTTAATATCGGATACTGAATCGAGCGTAATATCGGATATCCGTTTGTGCCAAAATGTCTCTCCTTAATCAAAGATTAACTCATAAAGACTGATTGTCATAAATAATGATGATTAATAAGAACTTGCGATTTCTATTTTTAGTTCTCCAACAAATAGGCAGGTTTCTGACAACGCGATCACGAACGATGTCACTTGTGTCAACGTTAATCTAAGAAATAGGAGTACAATTTCGGATTGCTACGTAGTTCAAAGTGGCACGCCGTCGCGAAGGTGTCAAGGGCAACTGACCGGAGAACAAGATGCTTCGACGATGACGACACCGGACTGGCAGGGGGAGCTGAAGGCATGAGCAGCAAAGACAGAGCCAGACCGTCGCAAACAGCTTCAGAGGGTCACAGATGGAGAGAGAGAGAGAGAGAGAGAGAGAGAGAGAGAGAGAGAGAGAGAGAGAGAGAGAAAGTGAGCAGGGCATCACACAGAAAGGGTTGAAGCTGGACCACTCTCCACAAAAGCCTGGACACCGGGCAGCCCATAGGACCAAAGACGTTATAGGCACGCGACAAAGTGTCCAAGAGAGCCGCACGGTGTCGGCGCCATCACGTGTCGATAATTTCATAAAGTGTCCTCACATTAGCCTATTGATTGCTCCATTGTCCCTGTGCTACGTTTGTGAAGGCTTCTCCGTCGGGATCTTGTCTCATCGTAAGAGGTCTCACGACCCTATTGCTCGCCTCGGTTTTGGGTCGCGCGAACCCTTTCTCCGTTGCTCTTCCCATCTAAGCTCCAGTTTAAGCCCGCTGTATACTGCAACTACGCGACCCCTACACTATCGCCACCCCAATACTTGCTCGTCTATCTCTTCACACTCCTACACACGTACATGCGTGCAAGCAGCCCTGAAGAGCTTTGGAGTGAGCTTGGAGGATGCTTTCATGTCACAACACGGAACTTCTACAATTTCATAGTCAACCCTTCGTCATCGATTTTACCCTTCCGCTGCCGTCATCCTCGTGGCTCTTTCCTTCCATATTCATGTTTCATACGCTTGCCAAGATTATGTAACACTCGGCAAGTTTCGGGATGTACCGAAGCGATGTTTCCATACAACGCACATACATGTATGGATGGATATCGCTATATCTATGTCAGTTGGTTATAATAACCAACAAGAACGTTTAGAACATGCCCGATCGCATCTAGCCCCCTCACCGACTCAAAGTTTCTTGACAAACACACACTTCATCCTTCTCCGAGCCAATTAAATTCGTGATCTAAATCACCGATCGTTCGTCGTTTCCTGTGGCAGAGAGAGAGAGAGAGAGAGAGAGAGAGAGAGAGACTCGCACGACGCCTCAGGGGCAGTCAATCTTTCCCACATGCCAACTCGGTCCCATTTGGGTCTCGTGGCTTCTCACACATCCCCGGGTGTACGAACCACGGAATTCAAGATATATACATACATATATATATATATACGGTGTGTCCTGTTATGAATGGACGATCCTGCAACTGTTGATAGGTCCGGTCATGTCCTACTATGCTGGAATTTCAGTTTAGTAAACGTCCCTCAGTTTTCGATATTTTGGGCCTTATGTTATTCTTAAAAAAATCATCACGTTTTCCGCACGCCATTTCTACAAATGATACGAATCGACAATAACTAACCAACTTTTTCAAGTAATTGGTACGACATGCGTAGTACATTTTTTTTACACCGTAGGCTATCAAAGTCAGATGTTCGAATTGTTTTGTATGAAAATTCTGTATAAGATCTTTTTCCCTAGTTTCCTCGACATTTAAGGTTAAAAAGAAGACTTTTTTGGGTAAAACCAATAACCAATAGTATTTTTTTTAACTGGATGAATAAAAGGGATCATTTGTAGAAGCGGCACGCGAAAAACCAAAAGCTGATGATTTTTATCTCGAAGACCGTGGGACTTTTAGTAAAGTGAAATTCCGGCATATAGTAGGACATGATCTGACCTATTGACAGTTGCAGGATTATCCATTCGTAACAGGACACCCTTTATATGTGTATGTATGTATATGCTTAGGACAACAACAACGACGAGCTCTTTGGCTCTTAGCGATCTTCATCTATCACCGTGGCCGTGTGAGGGGCCACGCGAGCTCCGCATCCGGACTGAGGGACTCCCTCTTTCGAATCGGCTATCGATTATGTATATACCTGACCCGGCCCGTGTGGCAAGAGAGCAGGACCCACGAGAAGATCGGGAGCAGGACCACCACTCCCCTACTTTCACGACTTCTGCATCCTAATTGAATCGTTGCCCTGCCCGCGGTAACCCCCGTTAAGCCAGTGTGGATGCACCTCGTTTCCTACCCAGCCCTTCGCCCTAAGTATACTTTCGACGAGTGAGAGCGAGAGGACGTGGGGGGAGAAAGAGCAGGCACGCACATAATACCTGCGTTGCAAAACTCATACGCGCCGTGGATAAAAACGTTCCGGTTTTTTAGTGACCGCGAGACCGCGGTTATCCCTCAAGGAACTTCTCGTCGGCGGGTGTATTTTGCGATCTGATAAATCGTTAATTAACGCGGCGATCCCCGTATACCTGTTGAGGCACCGAAATGGCAATCTCTTCTTGATTGCAAAAAATAATTACATATGGTCGATATGATGCAACCAGTGTGCACCGTGAAAACGGCTGGAATAACTGTAACCTCGTTACTCCTGGGGTGGACGAGGAGGCTAATAAAAATCGGCGTATTTTCGACCGCTACGTGGATCCGTGGTTGTATGTGTACGTTAGGATGGTAAAAAACGGTCTCGCGAAAAGTGAACCCAAAGGGGGGGGCAGTTTTAAAAGGTGGGACCAGTAATTTTTAGGCTTCAGATCAATTTTAGCTTGGAATAATTGTCTTTCACGTGTTAAAGAAAAATAGCAGTTGCAGAGTAGTTGAGGCAGTATTAGTGTCTGGAGCGCAGGTTTGGAGCTCGTTTTTAGGATGGAATAACCTTTAAACTGTTCGATTTTACTTTCGGAAATTTTTTACACATGTTTAGTGATCCTTCAAGAATGCGTACAATAAAAAAATGTTTCGTCGTGTAATTTTGTACGTTTGTTTAAGGTAGACCTAGCGCGGACGTCGGAAACAAAAATATCACGCGCTACATGCAGTAGAGCATATGCACAAATCTATAGTTTCGTAATAAAACTTTTCCTTCTGACTGCACTCTACAGTGTGAGAAATGCTATACCAAGCTAGTAGCCCGACAATAGATTTCGGCCGATGAACGGTTGTGGCAACACTGTAACGAGCTGTCGCGGAGCTGACGGAAAAATCTGAGCATCACGGAAAATGTCCGCGATGCTCGGACTTTTCTGTCGGCTCAGTGTGGATCAAGCTAGTTGGTTATATTATCGGAAAAAAATACAAATGTCAAACAGAATTCGTTTCAAAGGAAAGTGGCGGAAGAAAAAGTCGTTGACAGTGAAATAAAAGCTCTGACGTCAATTAATCGAAGGATTTAAAAAAAAATTCATTTTTCACAAAATGGCGGACAGTCAAAGTTAATGGTTCGATTTTAACGAAAAAAACGGCCGTTTTTTGGCTATAAAACGGCCATTTTTTTCGAAAAAAAAAATCGAACGATTAAAGACTACATTTTTATGTATTAAATAAGCCTGCAAAATTTCAAGAAGATCGGTTCATTAGTGTTCGAGTAATCTTGGTCACCGACTTCAGAAATGCCATTTTGAGAAAAACGCGTTTAAAGTTTCAATTTCAGTTCTTCAATTCACGGATTCTTCTCTTTCAACGCTCATATCTCAGTCAATTTTGTTCGGATCGACTTGAAATTTTCAGGACATATTCTCAGATACTTATACTTCAAAAAAATGCAATAAAAAAAAATCGAGTTTTTCAAAATCGCAAGTGGGGGTAACCCCTTAAAACGGTGCACGAACGACGTCTCCAATTGGCGACCAGTATTATAGACGCAGCTCATCGACCGCAAATCCACCGCTATCTCCATAAACCCACATCCATCTGCACGCTTGGTCCCAAGTTGGCACGCAAAGCCGCGAAGTGCGGACGCGAGCGTGTGTTTTACCCGAATCGCGCGAGGATCGACGATGCATCCGGTCGCTTCGATCGGCCGCGGCCGCTGTCTCCAGCTTCTTCTCCACTGACACCCCATCCCGTCGTGCATCCTAATTGAATCGTTCCCGAAGAACCTGAAAGTGAATCCTACAGCGGTGAGACCGCGAGGATTCGACCGGCACGGGGGCCTGCAGACATTCGCATCGCTTCTGACCGCGTCATGTGAGAGTGACCGCAGGAAGGTGTATACGTCGTTGATCGTTGAGTCAGGGTAAATCCTCTCTACCCCGATCACCTCCTCCTTCTTTCAACTCTCCCCCAATGCCCCGAACCCTCTTGCCCCGGTCAATCGTTTGCCCCAATCTCTTATTCGTATCCCCAACCTCGTCGCGGCGATTCATCGGCCGATCCGAAGAATCCGGCGGGTCGATGCTTCGGATTCCCACTCGTAAATCGCAAGGACGAGACACATATATATACACGCTCAAGAGCTATATATATATATTAGGTTGTTAAAAAAAAAAATCAATTTTTTTCCGCGGTACTCAACGGATAATGTTATTACGCTGTGAAAAAGTAACTCATACAAAATTTGAGCGGTCTAAACATTTTTTAGGTAGTGCTCGCACGACTTTTAATTTTTTTGTCGATTTTTCGTCAATTTTTTTCTTCATTTGTTTTCTTACTCTAAAACATATTACTCCAAAAAGCACACACACTTGTCAGATGTTCAATTATGTAAACACCGCGGTCTTGTTGATCAAGTGGTTGATATAATTTTTGCAACCGAATTACATATATTGATTCTTAATCTGCAAATACAAATTGTTTATGGTAAAAAAAATACTTGAATAAAAATTGGGTATTGTTACAGAAAAAATGAAACCAAGACTTACATTGGATCACGCACTAACATTTTCTGCATCGAGATAAAGAAAAAATTGATACTCCGATAATCATGAGAAAAAAAAATGTGAAAAAGGCGTTTGAGCGCAAACTCAAAAATTCTTTAGAATTCTCAAGGTTTGCAAAACTTTCTTTTTCTTAACATACCTCAATTTTCCGTTGAGAAAATAAATTGATGTTCTTTAACCACCCTAATATATAATACCTATATATATATATATATATGTCCTGTTATGAATGGATAATCCTGCAACTGTCAGTAGGTCGGATCATGTCCTTCCATAAGCTGGAATTTCGGTTCAGTAAAAGTTCCACGATTATCAAGATAAAACTCATCTGCTTTTGATTTTTCGCCTGCCGTTTCTACGAATGATAACTCTTTTGACCCGGTTTGAAAAAAATACTCTCGATTATTTGTTTTATCTAGAAAAGTCTTCTTATTAACCCTAAATATTGAGGAAACTTTATGAAAAAGATGCAGATTTTTCATACAAACCAATTTTCATACAAAGGAGTCGTCCATTAATCACGTGAGGTTTTTAGGCCACTTTTTGAACCCCCCCCCCCCCCTCCACAAACTATAGAGAATACGGTATTTTATTGTGAAAAACGAAGTAATATATGTTTTGAGTATATTGAAATGTCCGCGCAGTTACCAAAAAAAATATACGTGATATGTCACAACACCCCTCCCCCCGCCCCCAGAGTGATCAATCGTGATGGTATTCACCCCCCCCAATTTGAGCCTCACGTGGATAATGGACAGCCCCAAACAAATTTACTGCGCATATCGTGCCAATTACTTTATAAAAATGCTTAGTTATTGTCGATTCGTATCATTTGTAGAAATTACATGCGAAATACCAAAAGCAGATGATTAAAAAAAACAACATATATTCCAGAATCTTGGAAACCGTGGGAATTGGATTAAACTGAAATTTCAGCATGTAGTAGGACATGATCTGACCTATCGAAAGTTGCAGGATTATCCATTGATTACAGGACACCCTGTGTATGAAATATCTGCAATACCAAACACGTCCACCGCATATCATCGACTCATCATTTCGCTGCCGGTCATTTCACTACACAGACGTCTTTTTTGTGGATACGAGTACCTGTAGTGAACCATCCACATAGTCATATATATATGGCTATTCGAATGCGTGCTAGGTACCACGTGGGCGGATCAAGAACTCAACGCGTATTCTTGTTTGCCAGTCTATTTCAGATCTCCACGGCTTTCATTCATAACTCAGTATTTTTAAGAGCTTACAGAGTCGACTGTAGAGCTTAAGACAGAGAGTGAGAGAGAGTGTGTGTGTGAGAGAGAGAGAGAGAAAGAGAGAGCCACGCGCAATGACCACTCGTTTATTCGATCGTCATGCTCAACTGGAATTCTTCTCTTTCGTGTCTGCTCTCATGAAAAGAAACTGTCGAGCTTTACGTGACAAAAAATGTCCTTTAGAGGAATAGGCCCAAACTGTCTGGTTCTTTCATTCGGTTCCATATAAATTTTCATTTTTAAGGAGGGTGCAGAGAGAGAGAGAGAAAGGTTAGATAAGGTAAGATTGATCTTGCTCGGACAGAGGTTTTTCGTTTCATTAGGGTATTTTTTAAGGGTTGCTTAGGCAGATATTTTTTCGCGGTTCGTTTAGATCGCGTTTTACAAAACGTCTCTGCATACATGTCGTGATAATCTGAGGTTCTGAGTTTCTTTGATCGGGACTGGAGACTCGGTTCGTCCGTGAGATATTCAATTGTGAGATATTAAAACCTCTCGAAGGGTGTCAACGACTAACGAGACCCCCGATGACGAGTCTAGGGGCTTGGATGCAGTCTTGGACGAGATCGGAAGATGTGTCACGAAACAAAATGATATCGATCGATGAAGTGGTGGGCTAGACTTTTAATTGTCAAACTTTGTCGTTTTCGTCGATTACGTTCGTGCGGACGGACGATTGGGCATTTGCATAATTATAAATACGAAATAGTTAATTTCATCTGTCATCTTTCGTTAGGGAGCAATCTGGCAATCCGTATGGAAAGGAAGGACAAGGGAGGAAGACACTAAAATCTAAAAAGGCATAAAAATCAAAATTGAACAAGAAATTCAATACCATTGGAGGGGATTGACGTGTCCACGTACGGTATAGAATAAAAGCATAAGAAAATGCGAATACACGTGAAAAGATATTGGGAGGACGAGGCGATGAGAAGAAAAATAAAAGAAACATGTGCAAAGGTAATAAGATGTGGTAGTAACATCAGGAGAGACTGCAAAAAAGGGTATGCAGACTCCGAATGTAAAATTTTCAAATAGCCATATGAGAATTCGAGACACATTTGCGAGTGTTCAAAAGGTGGAGAGGAATCATAATCAAGCGATAGTGAAAAAAACCAGGAACAATGGTTGTAAAAAAAGAGAATAGAAATAGACCGTAAAGTAGAGGGGCAACTGAAAAAGCAACAGGCAAAATAACTATGTGATTCCAATACGCAATTCAAGAAAATAGGATATTAAGGGGGGAATACCTTTAGACGAGGAAATAATAGCTGATTTTCGCGATTTTTTTAAAGGAAAGATTGCTTCACTATTTTTTAGACTACGGCTATGCTTTATTACTACTATTGGCTGTTATATGGTATTTTTAAAATTTATTAATCTCTCAAAATGGCAGACGTATGGGACGGTCTTTCAAACGGATTGCGGCGGATGTTGTCAGACGGCGTGGAACGTAGCATCCGCGGAATTAATCTGAAAACAAATCAACGAGATTTTTCTTTCTGTAACTCTCATATGCAGAATATGAACCGAGAAAACTGAGAAAACTGAGAAAAAATTGCAATTTCCAAAAAAAGGCTACGTTTTGCAATAAAAAATACGTTTTTTTAAATATACTTGCAAAAACATCTAGGGTCATTTTTGGACTGTAAGGTTAGAAAGAGGTTTACCAAATTTAATAAAAAATGGTCGATTAATTTTTTCGCTGTATCTCACGGCAATTTAGAAGACCGTGCCATAAAAAATACCATCCTACAGCCGAAAGTAGTAATAAAACATACCCTATAAGTGTTAAAAATGGAGAAAAAATCTTTCTTAAAAAAAAAAATTCTGAAAATCGGCACATTTTTTCCTCGCCTAAACGTATCTCCCCCCCTTAAGCCAGATGTAGTATAAAAAAACCGATGTGAATAATGAGAAAACTGACGTAAATGCGTCTGCAAAGGTGAAGGGAAGATCACTACTGTAAACACCCTTAAAAGGGTACACCTGAATTATGCACATAAACAAATACTACTGCTCCTACTATCTATTATTCTTTTTATTAGTTATAATTATTGCACATTTTTTATAATAGCTGAATATACCATATTCAAATTCAACAAATACCTACTATTTAATAATCATAAAAAAAAGTCTCAGACTTTATCGAATGATAATGATCATTTATTCATATTCTTTTCATTTTTTTATTATTAATATACATTTAATCATTATAAACAGAAATAGTAAGAATAGGAATTTTTCTCGGTTTATCTTTACTACCCGTATACATATACATTGTTTTATTTCTTTTTATCGAATTGGTGTTATTGTAATTCCCAGATACTCGCGTCCATTCGTATCGACCGTAGGTATTTCAGGCCCGGATGTTGGAGGTCGGTGTCGCAATTGCAAGGTTTTCTCATTCTTATTTCACTCTCAGTGCTACGAGGGCCTATCGATTCATCAAAGTTTGAACTATAGTGTGGCGAGCTTATTAACGCCTCTCAGATTTTTACCTGCCTCTTGTACGCAGACTCGTCATACGGCCAATCACCGTCAAACATTTCCTCTCGCTCGTCTGAGTTAATCTGACGATCGATCGATCGATACGGACGTCGACGCGATCGGTCATCCGAAGATTCGAGAATAGCTGCGTGGCGATCGACTGACTCGTCGATCGATGTACCTAAATAACAATGTCTGTGTGCGTGGGTACATACCTATATATACATATATATTTGTTTACCTGCTTTACTTTGTATATGTAAAGTGCATAGCGAGGAAGAGAAAACTGTGGGAATCAATTTTCATCCCGAAGCAAGCCACGAAAAAGGTTCGCCTTCTTATCCGTATCCTATCGATCCTCACACCTGGATGAACATCAAAAAGGGCAAGCAGCTTGCCTTTGCTTACCACAGGGACCCATTGCGTTCACGACGAAATTGGATTGGATTTCCAAAACGATAATCGTGAGTTTTTATCTTCAAAAAATAATGTTGATTGGATGAAGCTTTAACATTTTTGAAAAATGTCGTTTTTTGACACTTTTTACACCACTTTTTGAATTTTATTCAAATCCGGCTAGGTCGTTTTTTAAATCAGATTTTAAATAACGCGCTGCTCGCGATATCGACGATTCGTCTCAACACCCTTGGTAAAGCTTGGTCCTCTGCTTTTAATGGGGGAAGATGCCTTAAGGAGAGGAACAAAATTGCTGATTTCTATGATTTTTTTTTAAGGAACGCTTTTTTTATCATTCTTGAGACGTAGGGATTGTTATGTTACTGCGTTTGGCTGTTGCGTGGTATTTAAAAAAAATATTATTCTTCGATAATGATGGAGGTGTGACAAGGCCTTGTAAACTGTGTTTTCAAAACTGTGGTGACGTATAGCTGAAAAACTCATCGACCGATTCTTACGAAATTTGGTAGAAACCTTTCTAACCTTATCGTCTAAAACATGATCCTAACTGTTTTTGAAAAATTAAGAGAAAAAATGTTTTTCTTGCAAAATGTAGCCATTTTTCCGAAAATTTCAAGCTTTTTCTTTCAAAGCGTATCGTTTAATCGATTTCTCACTTTTTCTTGCTTCATATTCTGCATATAAGTGTAAATGAAAGAAAAATCTTCGTTGATTTTTTTTTCACATGAATCCCGCCGACGCTACGTGTCACGCCGTCTGACAATATCCGCCGCAACCCGTTTCGAAGACCGTGCCGTACCTCCGCCATTTTCAAAGATGAATAAAAAACAAAACAAAAAATACCACGTAACAGCCAGAAGTAGTAATAAAACATACCCTGAGTCTCAAAAATGATGAAGAAATCTTTGATTAAAAAAAAAATCATGAAAATCGTCAATTTTTTTCTCGCCCAAAGATCTTAACGTATCCTTGCACCACCGCGTGTGAGCTCCGGTGCATCAGAGCTTTTTCATACCGTACGACGAATTGCCCCGGGACTTTGTTCCTTCGGGATTCAAATACCTCGGTAGAGTCTGAGAGTTCGGTCGGATCTATCGCTGGCATAATGCAGCGTTGCTCATTGTTGATGAAGCTTGGAAGGAAACGCGAGGGAGGGAATGAGAGAGAACGGATAGGAATCACGTAGGACCACCGCTTTTCTTCTGCCCCATACTCGCTCCTCTCCCTCCGGCCCTTCTTCGCTCGTTGCAGTGAAATAAAGCAATGTCCACTATATGAAATATACCCCCTTGTACAACTTGATAATCCGTGGTTACCATAAATTGTCGGTGATTATCCCTGCGTCTATTTATAGGTTTTCGTGTGGCATGGTGTCGAGGTTGCCACTGCTACAACAGCATCAAGAAAGTGAGCAAGAAATTCGTCGTCTGTCTCTCTCTCTCTCTCTCTCTCTCTCTCTCCCTCTCTCTCTCCCTCTCTCTCCCTCTTCCTTCGACTCCCTTATTCTCTACTCCTTACGCCTCCTGGTACATATCTATATGTATATTTATAAATGCAAGTACAAGAGTGTCTTATGCCCTGACTGCACGGTCTACTGTCACGTCCGGTCCATGGGTTACCTCTCGTACTCCTTTACTCTCTTTCTCTCTTTCTCTCTCTCTCTCCCTCTCTCTCTCTCTCTCTCTCTATCTATCTCTCTCTCTCTCTCTCTCTCTCACTCCCTCACTGCGAACTTCCCTCGCTGCCCTTCGTTCTTCTCATGCTCATATTTTACTATCTTAGCACTGTGTTTTGCTACGGGAGGGAGACAGCCCGGCTTACGAGTGAGGCAAAACGTTTTTGTACCCACTATGAGATATGTGCCCATAGTCGGAGCTTTTACTCATGAGTCAACGCTATCAAGGTTCCTGGTGACACCTTCGAATACGCTGGAATTACGACGAACAGGCGGAATACTAATGTCGCGTGCTCGTAAAGTATACGACGTTTCTGTTTTTAAAAAAGGATCGCGGGGATCTTCGGACACTTTGAGGAAGCTTCGCGATGGGGCGCGAAAACCATTTTTAGACACGAATGGACGAATGACAAGTGATCTCATTTTGATATTTAAGAAAACCGAGGTGTCCGAGGTGTCGGTAATAACGAAGTGACGAGTGTGGGGTACACGTTAAAGCGCTGGAGCGTCGTGAGAGCTTTCAAGCTTGTAGCGAAAAAACAAAAAAATAGAAATACTAAGCATTGGGGGTGGAAAATAGTTAATGAAAATAAAAAATATTCATTTTCGCGCTTCTGTTTGAATATTGACGCTATTTGTACCGTGCGCAAATTTGTAAAAAGATTACTCATCAGTATGAAAGCGGCTGTCTTGCTATGGAGGTTTTTTTTAAAGCAACAAAATGGCGACGTTTTGAAAAAAAAACATTGAATGTAGCCTATTTTTTCGAGTTTTTCGTTAAAAAAAGAAAATAAAAAAAAACGCTTCCATGTCAAGATAAAGAATAGCGTGAAGAATGTTGTGTCAAAATTTATGACGGATAGCTTGAAAACTCTTCCTTTAAGAGTGCACACCATTTCGAAAAACGACATTTCGAGAAAAACGCGTTTAAAGTTTCGAGTGCGGAATTTTCATATAAATTGTCTACTTACGATCAGTCGCCGCTGCCAGGTCTATGTTTACAACCGTCTATATTTTCGGATAAAGGAAAAAAAACGATTTTTTGAAAAATGTTCACTGTGACGAACACTTTTATCATAACATATCCCCCTTAACATATCCAACCCACTGAGAATCGCGTGACTCGATCTCTCAATAATTACGAGTCAACCACGTGAATTCCGCATATACGGCCTTTTCATTTTAGCCTTCTTCCTTTTCCCTCTTGGAATATCGACACATCCGACGCGGTGAAAAGAGCCAGATCGTCGCTCGGCTTCATTCAAAAAGACATTGCGTGTGTTTGCACTCCGCGCGCAAGTATGCGCATATTGAAAAAGCCAATGAAATAAAGACGTCGACGCTGGCAGGGGGAAAGGATATCGGGACCGACTTATACACCAACGTCGAAGGCATTAATTAATACGAGACACACCTGATTAATATGCGCGTCGTAGGGAGGCAGATGATAAACGGCGTTATTTGTGAGAAATGTAATAATGCCATTAAAATCTCATGGGTCCGTCTCACACTACCGGAGTTCAAACTTGAATTCGCCTCGCCAGGCATCGCCGAGTTTTTCCGAATTTAGTAGTGGACAAATATTACCAGTTTTCAATGCAAATTAACAAGCGTGTGCGGAACGAATTTATTTGATAGCACGTGAAAGCTGGCCCTGGACACGTGTATTTAAACGTATAACAATAATGCATCGATAACTAGGAATGTTCACGTGATCACGGGCCTCGGTATAATTATAATTACGCGATATAGTAACGAACCGAGGCAAGGTTTTTTATACACAGAAATATACATGTGCATATAGACCGGTGGAATGATTTCTGGACACTTAAAAAATAATTAATTTCGCATTTATTGATGATTTTTACGTTATATTACACTTATTTTTTATATTCTTGTTATTTATGTTATTTTTACGTGTTATTTTGCTTCTGTTATTATTTTTATTCATGATTTTTACGTTATATTACAATTATATTTTATATTCTGGTTATTTCTGTTATTTTTACTTATTATTTTACTTCTGTTATTATTTTTATTGATGATTTTTACGTTATATTACACATATATTTTATATTCTTTTTATTTCTGTTATTTTTACACTTATATTTTATATTCTGATCGAAGCAGGCTTATTCAGACGAATATTGAGTGAAAAAATTGTAGATTCAAATTAAAACATTACGGTATCATTTTTACGTAGGAAAATATACGTTTTCTGCATAAATATTTACGAAAAGGTGATTTCTCTTAACAGTGTCCAAAATTCATTCGACTCGTGAATTTACAGGGTGACAATTATAGGGTGGCAGTGTGTTTTCTTTTAACGAGGCAGAGATTTCGCGACTCCGAAAAATACGAGTTTTAAGGATTTTTCAAGTATTTTTCGTAAATAATAAAACGTATTTTTGTGACGAGTACGATTTGCCAGAGGAATTCAATATTCTGGGAAAAAAATCAAAGTTTCGTTTTGAGTACAGCAGAATGAAAATAACAAAAATCGAAATACACAGCACACCTAGAAAAAGAAAATTCAACGGGTAGACCTAGCTCGTGGCCCGAAAAATACGAATTCTCGTAATTTTTTTGAGAGAACTTGGCAGGTTTTTTTTACATCAAAGAGTACCCAGATAGGCGCATATATGGTTTTAAGCATCTATAACATTTTTTGCATTGAACAATATTCGTGAGAATTTTACTAAACTAAAAATCGTTCAATGCAAAAATTGTCATAGATACTTAAAACCATAAATGTGTCTATCTGGGTACTCTTTGATGAAAAAAAAACCTGCCAAGTTCTCTCAAAAAAAAGTTACGAAAATTCGTATCTTTCGGGCCACGAGCTAGGTCTAACCCGTTGAATTTTTATTTTCTAAGTGTGATTCGTATTTCGATTTTAATTACGTTCATTCTGCTGTACTCAAAACGAAACTTCGATTTTTAAATTATGCATATCTATATATTCTATTGTGAGAAATATTTGGCCAAGAGTATTAGGCACTCAATTTCTGTTATCCTAGAAAATAATTAAACATTGTTCATTAACGGAAAACAGCACGTACAAAACATTGATAAATATGGAAATTAATTTTATTTAACCGTCTTCTCGTATTTTTCAAGGTGAAAATATTTCAAGATATTGACATTGTAATGGCGATGCCTAATAATTCTCGCCGTAGCTTTACACACATGCAGACAAAAAATATATACATAGAAATATGTGTATGATGAACGAAAAATTGTATCATTTATACACGAGGACATAAAGTAATGGAATGTGAAGTGAGAAGAGTCTATACCCATATATATATAAAGACTGCAGTGCATGCGTGCAAAATGTCGAACTGCGGGAGTCTGCGTCGTCGGATGCTGTGCCCCGAGTAGAAGAGACGCGGGGGGGGGGGGGGATCGTCGACGTTTGACAACCGGTGTGCGGGTCCGAGCAAAAGATAGCTCTTATCTCGCCGTATCCCTTACCTGGTATATCCACTTTGAATGAATATAACTGTCGGCGTCCTCATTAATTTCTCGTTCGAGCTCTTTGAGAATCCTCCTCTCTCCCTCTCTCTCTCTCTCTCTCTCTCTCCCTCTCTCTCTCTCTCTCTCTCTCTCTCTCTCTCTCTCGCTTTCTCCTCTTATTTTTCGTACCGTGTGCGTGCCCGCGTATGGAAAAAAGCAGATCGAGCCAGGTTTTATTGACAGGACGAGCGAACGAACAACGACGACTAGCTAAGCCCGCAGGAATTGCAATTTGTAAATGAAGCCGTCGATAAGTGATCGCAAAGACGAGTAGGTGGATCGGTGGGACTCGCGTTCGCTAACGTGAAAGAAAGGGAGAGATAGACAGAGAGCGAGAGAGAGCAAGAGAGAGAGAGAAAGAGAGAGAGAGAGAGAGAGAGAGAGAGAGAGAGCGAGAGAGAGAGCGGTATATGTCTCTTCGCCTGTTACGACTAGTGCATCCATGCACAAAATACCTTCATGCCTCTCATATCCACGCAGGTATCGAGCGAGTTAAGGATACATGTAACGAAACACGTCTCTCTCTCTCTTTCTCTCTCTCTCTCTCTCTCTCTCTCTCTCTCTCTCTCTCTCACACACACACACACACGCACACGCACACGCACACACGCGCACACACACACACACACACACACACACACACACACACACACACACACACACACACACACACACACACACACACACACACACACACACACACACACACACACACACACACACACACACACACACAAAAAGTCGTAAGCCGCGCGCGCGCACTAGCGAGCAACGAATCCGGAAGAATCTTGTTTCGTGTGTATACTCTGTTAATCGCAATCTTTCCTTTTCTCAAGACGATGGGACTGTATCCTCGTTGTACATACGCACATATATATATAAAGCGTTTCATTCGTCGATTAAGCGTCGCGCAACTACACGCGTTTTAATATCCCTCCGCGAACCGGACATATTAAAGAATATATATAATATCCAACCGTCCAGTCCTCAATGTCCCGTCGCGCGGTCATGCCAGAGAGATAGGGCGTTAAATAAAGGAATTTCTGCTAATGACGACGACCGTTAGACACTCGAATGAAACTGATGCACCGATAACGGCACATCGTGATATTGGAATATTATACATATATATATATATATATATATGTGTGTGCGACGCCCACGCACCTGCGGTCAATCGTTCGTAGATGCGTGCGTTATACATTTCGAGAACATTGTGTCATATATTAATCATATATTACATTTTTTAAACTTAATATATTGTTATATTTATTAATGAAAATAAATCAACAACCTGACATCTAATTATAAATATAATAATGGATATTTAATGAAAATAAGTGAGCTATTATTTGTAATAAATAATTCAAGGTTTTTTAAATGTTTAATTAATTATAATAAAAATTTTATTTTTATGAATTATTATCTTCTTCTATGATCATTTTTTATTGCCTCCTATTTATAGAAAGCTTCACTTGTATGTTACGTGATAATATTTATGATCAATAACAAAGTGTATTGTACGCATATTAGAGTATATTATTAATGATAAATATTAATAGCGTCGATTCAATTATATATGCAATTGAAAATACTAAAATCATCTATACATGTGAGTGAATATATAATTAAATCAATTCTTCAATAATTAATGAGAAACAATTGAAGAACGGACTTAAATATTAATGTTTTGCAATAATATTTGGTCACATTTCGTAAAAAATGATTTCTTGTTTTTTGCTTGTAGGAAAGATCGTTTGAACTTCCTATCAGCACCTGTACTTTATTTCATTTTCATTGTTCCCGGCTGTGTGTTCATATTTTTGTTCAGGCCCATTTCGGACTTAGGGATAAAGTATTGGTTCGGTAAATTGGAATCATTCGATGCAGCTTACGACGCACGTGAGTTGCAGTATGCTTTGCCATACGAAGCGAATTGTTCTCGACCACGAGGGAGTTTTGTATTTCAGTGCTTAAGGGGTTGGAAAGGGAAAGTTCGGGTCGACGCATTTAGCCGGCGTTATTTCGAGCATTCGACGAAAACTCCATATTTTCAATCGGCGGAAAATTTCTCATCGCTTAGACTCCTGAAATAACGTAAAATCAAAAAATCGAAAATCCGACCCTCTAGACCACTTTTTCATAATCGCCAAAGTCTAAAGAACTGGTTCGGACTTCGAAATTGTGACAATGATCGAACAATAATCGTAGCTCGACGAATTAAGCCGCAGCTTCCATAGCAAACGATTGCGAAGAGAATGTGCGTAGGGCGGAGTTTCAAATCGAAACGGAAAATAAAGGAGCGGTGGTTGAGTAAAAAGATCTAGCTTTGGCCAAAATGGGGAAAAAATAGGAATTTCAGTTTAGCAAAAGTCCCCCGGTTCTCGATATTTTAAGCTTTGTGTTATTTTTTGAAGAAAAATCATCTGCTTTTGGTTTTTTGCATGCCATTTCTACAAATGATACGAATCGACAATAACTAAGCAACTTTTTAAACTAATTGGCACGACATGCGTAGTACATTTTTTTACGCCGCAGGCTATCTACGTCAGATGTTAGAATTGTTTTGCATGAAAATTCTGTATAAAATCTTTTTTCACAAGTGCCCTTAACATTTACGGTTAAAAAGAAGACTTGCCTAGACAAAACAAATAATCAAGACTATGTTTTTTTACCCGTGTCGAAAAAAGTCATCATTCGTAGAAATGGCATTCGAAAGTCCAAAAGTCGATGATTTTTATCTCGAAAACCGTGAGACTTTTGCTAAACAGAAATTCCAGCATATAGTAGGGCATGATCTAACCTATCGACAGTTGCAGTATTATCCATTCACAACAGGACGCCCTGTCCTGTCAAAATCCATGTCAAAAAAAATATCATTGGCGCCCAAGCATAGAGCAGCTAAGTGGTCACCCATCCAAGTATTGGCCTCAACCAACGCCGCCCGACGTGATCCGCCCCCCCCGTATTCCCCCCTTTCGAAGTGAACCCCCAGTCGTCTCTTTTTCTCAACATTCCACGAAGTTCTGGCCCAGTGGTTTCGCCAGGAAGTCCGCCACTGTTCCGTTGTCTCCGCGCCCGCGTTCATTCTCTGCGCATCCCCGGAGGATCGCGGGACTACCGCGAGACTACTCCGTTACAATGTGTATACAAATCTGGTCAATTGTGCGCGAATAGCGTTGTATATATATAGATATAGGGAAAGAGTGCTCGGACATGCTGCGTATGCATGTACGACAAGCTCTCCTCTGGCTCTCGCAGTGGTTCGGTGTTTCGCGAACAAATGGGCGAGCATTGAGAGCGGCACCCAGGAGAGAAAGAAATAACGCGAGAGAGATCAAGAGAGATCCCGCGGAAGCAAGGGCGAGAGAGAAAGAGAGAGAGAGAGAGAGAGAGAGAGAGAGAGAGAGATAATTCTCTGTTTACCCCTAAGGATAGTTGAAACCACTGCAGAGGGGCGAGCATGAGGAACCCCGCGACGGCAGCATTGTTCTGTCTCCCACCCCCCTGCTCGTTTCTCTTAACGCACACACCTACACATATGAGCTTATATCGAGGTACACAGGCGTATACCTACATCCGCATATACTCATGCGTGCGTGCTGATCCGCCAGGAGCAGAATCAGCTTCTGCCAAGAGTACTTGCCTTTTCTTTTCTTCTCCTTCGTTTTCTTCCTTTCCACATTTCATGCAACAGCCTTTACGCCCAGGATAGCTATTACGATGTAATAGCTATCCTGCACGCACACCCGCATACGGGTATATTTGAGAAAAGGTGATTTTTACGCGATTCGACCGCTAGAATCGTCCTTCCAGTGATCCACTGTCACCCTCCTCAAAATTAAATGAGACCCAGGGCTTCAAAGCCACCTTTTGCCGAGTATGAACGTATCTATGGAGGAAGCTTACTCCGAGGACTGTCTTGGCCTGGAAATCAACGATACGTTTGAAAGAAATATGGAGGGACCGGCAGATGGGCTGTTAACCAACGTTGCATAGGCATAATGGGTTCAAAATGTTTTTTGTGTGTGGCTAAGTATCCGGCCTAGAGATCTCCGGAGCCGGGTACGTCGCCATATCTCAGTCCATAGCCCGTCGTTACAGGATGGCTCGAACAGTGACGTACAAACGAAAAATCTAGATGGCTCGTATCAATACATATCTGACCCCATATATGTTCTGCAAACTTTTTTACTTTGCCAGGAAAAATAATTCATTTTTTTTTTTCGAGGGTTCTGTAGCATAGGTTTTTCGGTTTTTTTCTGTTTTGTGTACGTACTTTCCTCTTAGGAGTCAATAAAAGCTATTGGGAATCGCCAAGACTGGTCTAATTATTGTTTTGTATTGTATTTGTTATGTATTGTTTTGTATTGTATTTGTATTGTTTTATATTGTATTGTTCAGATTTGTATTTGTATTTAGGTTAGTTTTGTATCGCATATGTATGTATTATCATCTGAACTTTAGTGCCTGACTCTCTCAAACGTTCATTAAACTTGTGATCAAAATCTTAAGCACCCACGTTAGTGTTTAGTTGCCAATTTATTCATTGCTCAACAGTGCACTTTGCAACGATAAAACAAGTATGAAAAATCGCATGGAAAGAACTTATGGCATTGAACATGTAATCAGACTTTTTCGGTAATAAAAAAAACAGGTACGTGTACATAATATGAGTTGATTTTTATTACCTTTCAAAAAATAATGATACATTGAGGTATATTATTGGGTTTGTCTGGGTTTGTTTGTATAACAATTGTTGTATATTTGTAATATAAGTCACAATATAATTTTATAATTAATCACAAGATTAGAATTGGGTGAGAAGAGGGAATTCTTCAAACGATAAGCGTTCAGCATGTCACAGCTTCCCCCACTCTACTACAACACAGTGATAGTGGAGTGGGGGGAATCGTAAGTAGTTTCGAGTCACATCCAGCTAACTCAGACTCCTATACCCAGCCTACCTCAACAAACGTATACGTTTTAAAAGCATTTTCAGTGCTTAAAAAACATTTTTTCGAAAATTGAAAAAAATCGTAGAATGGTGCTCATTCGGATAGGTATCGACACGAGGCATCTAGATTTACATTCTGGACGTCAGCTTTCGGGCCAGCCTGTAGAAAATGAAGTAGAGCAGCCCAATGTCGTCTCAAAAGCACCTACCGATGGGGTTCAGGTGTGCACCATTGTTAAACACTCTTCCACGTTGGTACTATTCCGAAAGTGTTTTTGCCCTCTTTATTACACACGAATCTTTCGTTCGCTCGGGCTACGCCGTTATATATAGGTATATATATATATATATATATATATATATATATATATATATATATCGGCTGCTGCAGGTCATTCCCGACGGAAGGATGCATCTGTCATTCCTCCACTCGCCGAAGGTATTATTGCACACGGCAGCATATACGTATACACGCTCACCCGTCCGTTCATACGTTTATTTAATGGGAATGTGTATCACACACGTGCATAAGATTATTATACACGTACGATTATTTACGAGATTTTTGCCCCTGCGACACACAACGTACCGTATAACTGTTGGATCTTTTTTTCCCCTCTCATTCTTCTATTCCAGTCTTAATTTTTTCCTCTCGCGCAATATCCCCGGCCGGTCCGGTGCAATAGAGGTAGTAGTTATTCACGATTCGCGTAAATATTCCAATAACACACGGGAGGACACGGGCAATATATTTGAACCGCGGGCATACTTTATATTACCAGGATATATTCTTACCCGAGAGCAAGCGCAACTTGGCGATATACTTAAGAGCCTAACCCTTAAAGGTGCAAGCTCAGAGAGACTCGTGGTCGAACGTATATATATATATATATATATATATATATATTCACAGCCACACATATGTGTACAATAATAGTTATTTTAGTTATACGTAGAGGGTGTCCTGTTATGAATGGATAATCCTGCAACTGTCGATAGGTCAGATCATGTCCTACTATATGCTGGAATTTCAGGTTAGTATTCCTCCCACAGTTTTCGAGGTAAAAACCATCTGCTTCTGGTTTTTCGCAGGCCATTTCTGCAAATTACAACTTTTTTAATTCGATTAAAAAAAAATTACTCTTGGTTATTTGTTTTATCTAGAAAAGTCTTTTTTCTAACGTTAAATGTTAAGGAAAGTTTATGAAAAAAGATCTTATGCGGAATTTTCATACAAAGCAATTCGTACATCTGACTTTGATAACCTGCGTTGTAAAAAAATGGACTACGCATATCGTCCCAATTACTTTTAAAAGTTGCTTACCTGTTGTCGATTCGTATCATTTGTAGAAATGGCATGTGAAAAACCAAAAGCGGATTATTTTTTTACAAAAATTAACATAGACCCCAAAATCTCGAGAAGTGTGGGACTTTTGCTAAACTGAAATTCCAGCATATTGTAGGACATGATTTGACCTATCGACAGCTGCAGGATTGTTTATTGATAAGACGACACCCTGTATATATGTATGTATATGGAATGCGCATTGACCGTTCAGAGGGTGAACTCAAGGCCATGGAATTAACGAAATATAAAAAATTGACACCAATGTGCGGTACTTAAATTATTTCTCCTCCGCGAGCTTATTTTCTCGGCCTTTGCTCCTGCCCTCGTGTCGCTGTCATTATACATATACGGACCGTACGTACTGTACACGCAGCCCCGCACATGTATTCATAGATCCATTCATGTACGTGGGTACGTGCATGGAGAATGGGGATTTTAAGGAGTCTGCATGAGCTTGACATTTGGAAAAATACGATTTTTTCTATTGCATGGTTTTTTTAGCCTAGGATCTGAAGTTCAATTTGCATTAAACGTTTTTCTAAAATTCCAAAGATTGACGAAGTTGTGAGCACTTTGTGAAGAGTCAGATCGCCTACTGCGCTGCGATGAACCACCCTGCTGCGATTTACCCTTTTTTCTTCCGCTTTTTTTCGAAAATATGATATATGAAAGAGTGTAGGATACATCTCAGGATCTATTCGTCTGATTAACTTTAAATTCCGACATAGCATGGTTTGAAACATTTTCTATCGCATGGCCGGATGATTTTTTTATACGATTATTTATTTCTTGATAACAAATCATTGAAGTTATTTTTTTGGTCGAAAATCGCATTTTTTTCTACGACTTACCACTTTTCTATTTTTCAAAATTGCACATAGTAATATCCGGTCATGCGAGGGTTTTATTACTATGCTGAAAGTACATTTGTTCACTTTTCATTTTGGATCACCCCAGTTGCCCAAATGACCTCACCGATTGGCCATGCAGCAACGGCGGCACTTCGTTTAAATAATAACTTAATTATTCATCAATATTTTTGAATAAAAAAAAGACTCGCACTTGGCAAAATAATCGATTAATTGTGTATGAAATCTTGACATCGGCATCCCAATTCTCTCATCACGAAAAAATATTGAAAATTGACCTGTTTTATTTGGGCCTCGAGCATTATGTCTGTCAGTGAACAAGTTATACCCTGTTGTAACAATAGAAAACAGATCATTTTTGGACATTTTTAAATAAGCAATCGTATCGCTGCATTCTTACAAAATTGGCATTTTTCGTCCGTCAAATTGAAAGTAAACATAAAAAAATCCTTCCATCAAATACTACATTTTTACATCTCGAAACCGGCCTAAAAATTTCAGAAAGATCGATGCAATCCCTTTTTCGATATTTTACTCACCGAACTTAAAAACGTACTTTCAGGAAAAAAGCATTTCACTTTTCGATCGACGCTCCGTGCATTTCGACGGGCGTCAACAGTCTATAAATCTGTCCATTTTGATTCGATCACCTTGAAACTTTCAAGGAACATAAGACGATAAAATGACAACATATATTAGTTTTGCAAGAAGTGATTTTTCGACTTTCACAACTTGGCAATACCCCTTAAATCCGGTGCAATATAATTCATCCTCTCATCCAGCTGTTTTGAGACCCATCCTCGAAGTCGAACGTCTTCAAAATCCCCATACCTTCATATACCTATATACACATGCACGTATAATACGTTTGTGTATATCGGTTATTACATTACCATATTACTATATATCCACCATATATGACTAGAGTGCCGCGCTTGTTCGTCGAAGATTTATTTCGACTATCGTGATCTATAGCCCAGGTAACGAATATTGTAATAGGGCTTTGAATACACACACGTGATCCCCTCACCGTACATGCAGGTCTGCATTCGCATATGCACTTACACCTTACACGTGTGCACATATACGCACACAAAAATGTATATATATATATATATATATGTTTATGAAGAGGTACATATGGCGACCGAATGTACATATGGTATAACGAGTATACAAAGGTTTACAATAATCATTAAACGTGTACAAATCTATTGATATTCATATGTACACTCAATAAACACCGATATCCTCGAGTTTAGATTTTGTGAGTACAACGGTTCAAACCGGAACCTCGGTAATTTATGTACGGTCACTTAATAGGTCCCGGTAAGATATGCGATAAATTACCCGGACCTGTTATGTAACAATACATAAAGCATCAATCAGGTGGGTAGCATTATTATTATTATTGCACCAATTAGAAGCAATTGTTTTTATTATTATACAAAATAAAAAGGATACAAAATTTCGCACGTTAATACTGCGCTCTATTTTCGTTCACGTACATACAAATAATAAAGAAAACATTGATAATAATAAAATATGATAAAGAAGGCTTATAAAGGAGGCTTTTCTGCTTATACTTTATTTTTTATTTGGATGTTCACCCAAGTTTCAATTGCAGGAATGTTTCGCCGTGATAGGTCCGGATTCCTTTCCGTCGCCTCTTGACTTTTTTAAAATTAAGGTAGTTTTCCTTTTTCAATATTTTTGCCGAATTCTCTTGAGGCTATCGTTTTTTTCCTTCTAATTCCATCCTACACGCTTTCCGGTTTCGTAGGGTGAACCTTAAAGAAATTGGATTAATTACATTTATTTCCGTGGGCGTATTAAAATATAATATAAAGGAGGATTTTCTGCTTGTACTTTTTTTAAATTTCGTTGTTCACCCAAGTTTTAATTGCAGCAATGTTTCGCTGTGAAAGTTCCGGATTTCTTTCCTTCGCCTCTTGAATTTTTTTAAATGAAGGCAGTTTTCCTTCTTCAATATTTTCGCCGAATTCTGTTAAGGCTATCGTTTTTTCGTTCCGATTCCATCGTACACGCTAGCACGTTCCGTATGGTGAACCTTAAACAAATTACATTAAAGACATTAATTTCCGTGGGGGTAATACTATTCAGTCGTACTATTAGGAAATTCTTTCTCATTTGATAAAAAACTGGAATTCACTATATTCAGAAGTGATTAAAATATTACGGGTCTCAAACATATTGTTTTTCTTCTTCTTACATGATCGAGTTCGTCGTGACTTTTCGATTTTGTTGTGGTTGAGATCGTGATGAAGCGAAGAGTCGTCAGATGGGTCGTGGAGCGTCTCTACTATCTCATTCGGGTTTTCCTTTTGACTGTACTTCATCGGTTTCAGAATTTGCATTTATTTCTGCGTTTGTCCGTGCTCTCTCAATCTTCTTTACTTCTATAATTGGTTATAAATTTATACCACAGCTATATTTCTTTTAGCATGTTCCATAAGAGGAAGGCGGAAATTTGACGACCTCGCGCTCAAACACATGACGGATTTACAACAATAAAAAAAACACTTTGCAGCGTACATCGATATGTAATGGTAAATTCGGGGACCGAATGGATCTGATTTGTGGAGTATATAACTTGTGGACCCGGCAAAAACCTTTGCGATGAAGAATATTCTTAGTGCGTATATCCTCGTGTAATATTCCATACCATTATCCGTGGCAGAATGTTTAAAATGGGGACCATAGTGGTTAAAATAAGTTTAAGTAAGATCCTGAATTTTGTATTGACGGAGGGGCACAGAAGAGCGTTTTGTAGGATAAGAACTTCTAATCTGGATTTAAAAGGTTTCGGGGCACTATTAAATCTGAACTAGAAGTTATTTTCGTACAAAGCGCTCAAATAAATTTTATAGCTCAAATGGCAAATCTTACAATTTTTATAACATAAGCAAATTCTCTTCTATACCTCTCCGTCAATGCAAAATTCACTATATTATTTTAACATTACTTGCGCTTTGTGGTTGTGTCATATGTTCGCAACCTACAGATTTCTATACGGTCCCCATCTTGACCGTTCTGACAAGGGTACTGGTATGCACCTTTATACGTGTATATACTTCAGCAGATTCTTTTTTGTAAAGGTTTTTTCTGGGTCCACATGTCATGTACTTATCCATTCGGTCTCTGAATTTACCATTACATGTCGATATTCGCTACACAGTGTATTTTTTTTGTGATTCCGCCATTGTTCTGAAGGAAAGGTTATAAAATGTTCGCCTTCCTATTGTGGAAGATGCAAAATGAAATGTAGCTGTGATATAAATGTATAAAAAAATGTAGAAGCACAGAAGATAAAGAAAAGCATGCACGAAAGCAGAAAGAAGCCAAGTTGTAACATTATGACAGCGTTCATCGTGCGTCGAAATAATTCTATTTTTTAAAGTTAACTCTCCCAGTAAAACTACTTAATGGAGTCTATACTATACAAGACATTAAAATATACAGAATAAAGAACATGCTACAATGGCAAAAGACTAAAAAAAGCAAGTGAAAAAAATTGATAGACATGAAAATCTTTTTAGCTATTGAACCCTTTGTCACTTTCGAAAAAGTAATATCTATCCAAAATGTTGTTAGGATTTAGATCTCATAGCCTACCGTATAAGCTCAATTCCAATGTTTGTTGCTTTTTGTTAGTCATTCTTGTATCGTGAGAAAGCGTAAAAAAAATCTTGTGCAACTTTTTCATTGCAGTTTTTGCAATCATGCCAAATTATTAAAAGCTTTTGGGGCACTATTAATAATTTGGCATTATTTTAAAAAACGTAATAAAAAGTCGCACAAGTATTTTCCTCACATTGATGTGATCCAAAGATAACTAACAAAAAGCACCAGATAATGGAATTGTGCTTCTACGACAGTCAGGGATGACAGCTAAATCCTAACAACAACGTATTGGATAGTTGAACCTTTTACGAGTAAAAAGTAACTAGTTTTACTGGGAGTGCCAAATAAAAAAAAATAATAATTTCAACGGACGCTCAACGCTGTGACAATGTTACACCTTGGCTTCTTTTTGCATTCGTCCGTGTTCCTTTGATTTTCTTTGTTTGTATAATTTGTTATACACTTATATCATAGTTATATTTCGTTCAATA
Source organism: Ophion costatus (assembly GCA_951751655.1). Taxonomy (NCBI): domain Eukaryota; kingdom Metazoa; phylum Arthropoda; class Insecta; order Hymenoptera; family Ichneumonidae; genus Ophion; species Ophion costatus. The sequence goes on along the minus strand of OX632366.1, from coordinate 20,237,363 downwards.
AATTGGGCTTCAGTGCAAGCTCTTTAGATAAAGTTGCGCAATAAAACCTATCATAATTTCCAGCCTCTATAAAACGAAACATTCGGCTCTTCGTATGCAATTCGACTTAGCGACGTTTCACTCTATCTTAAATACGCATTTTTTGTAGGGTAACTTCGATTCTGTAGGAAGTTAATAATTGGCCGTATGTGTAGAATATCTGCCAATAACAACAGTTGAAGAATAAATGTCTGGATATTATAACTAGTTACTCTTCATTCAATTTTTTTTTTCCAGCATGATCGCAGATACGAGCGTGTTTTTTGCCGTTCTTTTTAATATCGTACCCCGTGTTTTATCGTTGGGTTGTTTATTGACAAGAACATTTATTGTAAATCAAATAAGTCATTCAGCGAACTTTAATTAAATCGGATAACTTGTATAAATAGAATGAAATGCATTTATTACCTACGTAATATTACTCATAATGATCAGCTAGACAAAAATCAACATCGCATTCATCATATACGAACCTGTATTTTTAGTTGACGCGTGATCCTTTACGTCTTCTAACAGAAGTTCTTTTTCGTCGTTTTTTTCACCTTGGTATTCATATGTTTCTTTCAATTTTAACAGTTCTTGCTTATCCGCTGGAAATATTTACATTTACATACGATTAAACGTAAATTCTTTTTAGCCTCTCGTGAAAAAATTGTACATAGTATGCGCAATTAGTTAACTCGGCGGTAAAATTAATTTCCGTACTTACCGTTAGCCGCCAGTACAGTGCACTCAAACCGGCCTCCTTTGTACCGAACAATAGGTTTATTCTTATTTTTTCTTAAATCTTGTTCCTAGCAAACGTAATACGACTCATCGTTGAACTGTATCAACGCGAACATTGCGACAGCACGATCTTGGTCCTCAGAGGATCGGCGCCGAACTGAGATTTAGCATACACCAGGATTCAACACCGAGTGACATGTCAGTGTATAGTAGTGTAGTTTACAAAAATCGGTCAACACTGGGTTTCAAATACAAATCATAATTCTATAATGTACATTTGCGAGTGTGCATGAAGAAGGGTAAATATCGGGACCACCGATGCCGTAAAACTAGAGATCAAACTGATAATAGCCGTCGAAGCGGAAATTTGGCAACTCGGCCTTCAGAACAAAGACGGTCCTAGGATGTACGGATTCACCGAAAAAACTTTGTAGCGTACATCGATAGGTAATGGTAAATTCAGGGACCGAGGGTACTGGTATCCACCTTTACTTGTGGAAATACGCACTGAAAATATTCTTTGTCGTGAAGGAACCATTCGGCCCCTGAATTTACCATTACATATCGATATATGAGTTGTGGACCCGGAAAAAACCTTTACGACAAAGAATATTTTCAGTGCGTATTTCCACGAGTAGAGGTGAATACCAGTACCATTCGGTCCCTGAATTTACCATTACATATCGATATATGAATTGTGGTCCCGGGAAAAACCTTTACAACAAAGAATATTTTCAGTGCGCATTTCCACAAGTAAAGGTGGATACCAGTACCCATGCCAGAACGGTTAAGATGGGGACGGTACGGAAGACTTTGTTTGGATTTGCGATCGTAGAGAAGGCTGTGCGTTACGAGTTTACGGCATAACCGCGAGGTGCAAACGATTCTTAAAATAAAATACTAAATTTTGCATAGATAGAAGACTACAGGATAAAAAAATTGTATATTGTAAAGAATTAAAGATTATCTATTTAAGCTATAAAAATTATTTAAGCATTTTGTACGAAGAGAACGTGTAGTTCAGATTTACAAGTTTTTGGGGCAATATGCATAATTTTGCATTATTAAAAAAACAATATAATTAAAAAGTCGCACAAGCATTTTCCTTACATACCTAGGATACACAAATAACTAACAGAAAGCGATAGACATTAGAATTGTGTTTCTACGAAGGTCTTCTACTAGATCCTCTTCTACCAAATGAGTTATATTCATTATATTTGGGCGAAAAGATGTTAATTTTGACAGTTGCTGGACAAGCATCGGCTTGGCGCGATAAAAATCATCATAATTTGCAGCCTTTATAAATCGAAACATTCGGTTCTTCATTTGCGAATTGAATTAGCGACGTCCTACTCTGATTACTACTGGTAAATTCTGGGACCGAATGGATAAGTATGATTTGTGGACCTAGCAAAAGCGTTTACAGTAAAGAATATGCTTGCGTATAACGACGTGTGAAGGTGCAAACCAGTACCCGCGTCAGAATGTTTAAAATGGGGACCGTAAAGAAGACTGTAGGTACCGATTTAACGGCACAACCGTGAGGCGCAAGTAATTTATAAATAAGATCCTAAATTTTGTATTCACGGAGGGGTGCAGGAGCTTTTTTTTATGTTATCAACATTTTAAGATTACCCATTTGAGCTATAGAAATTATTTGGGCCTTTCCTACGGATAGATCGATTATTTTAAATTTGAAAGCTTTTGAAACACTGTTAATAATTTGGCATTATCTAAAAAATGTAATAAAAAAGTCGCACAAATATTTTCATTACATTCCTACGATACAAGAATGACTAACTGAAAGCAACCGACATTGGCGTTTTGCTTCTACGATTTTCAGACTACTACAGGTAAATCCTAACAACAACGTATTGGATGAATTGAACCTTTTGCGGGTAAAAGCTAGAGTGACGAAATTTTCAATAGCTAAAAGTATATTCATGTCCATCTATTTTATTCATTTGGCTTCTTAGTCTATTCTCATCGTAGCATGTTCTTCATTCTGTATATTCTATTTTTGTGCAGTATTGGCTTGACTAACCAATTTTACTGGGAGTGTTAAAATAAAAACAAAATAGGTTAATTTCAACTCATGATCAAGGCTGCCATAATGGTACACCTCGTCTAAAACAGAATCGCCTTCGTTTTGGTTCTGATGCACATGTGTAGGAGAAGTACAGCCTTGCTGAGCATGCAATGGTGCTTACCGGTACCACGATTCCTTTATGAGGGTCAATTCAGGGACCGACCGAACAATGATATTATTTTTTCACCTAGCACAAGCTGGTATGATAAAAAATTCTTAACGCATACATCCATACATAACAGCAAATGCCAGTACGAGTCGCTTTGGCGATCCTTTACTGATCATCACCGATCTTTTACGGTTTTGCGTCCTCTGTAGAGCACGAGTCACTTTCATCAAGTTATCGATAGTAACGCCACCGAAAAGCCAGTAAAATATAGCTCCATGTATTGACACGTAGATTCTAAAGTTTCCTTATTCTTTCGTGCGAATGGGATACAGTAGTGTATTGCTAAGGAGTGGCTACATCAACATGAATTATAAAAGGCTTTCTTAAAAAATAAAAATTGTGAATATACAAACGTGTCGGAGGCGTCAGATCATAAGAAGAGGAAAAAGATACGAGAAATCATGGAGTACTCCTAAGTTTTTTTTTCTTTACTTCTTAATTACAAGTTGTGTACTTATTCATTCTATTATTTTACATCTTAGTCCGAAAATTTCCGTCTAGCCATTTCTGAAATAGATTTTTATACTTAATTTTGCCAAATTGGTTGATGATTGTCATTATTTTACATTAACAGTAGAACGATTTTCATGTATTGATAATTACATGTATTTTATATTCTTTTAAAGGATATTTATTTGCGGGTATGGTTAAATTACCACCACATCGGTTACATTCTCGATGGTCCTCATTAGTACCTTTGAACCTACAATACGATCGGTCCCCATGATAGCCTTTGTACCTAAGGAAAATTCTGGGACCGGTACCAATATTGACCTTCTCATCTAAAAAAATAGCGGGACGGTCCCAGTATGTGCCAAATGTCCGCATATGTACCCTTAGCCCCTGAAACGGTACCGGTATGAACCTCGCCATAAACATATATATATATATATATATATATATATATATATATATATATATATATTTGCACATTTTTGTGTGCGTGTGTCCTTGCACGAATGTATGTGAGGTACGTACACACGGGCGGTGCAGACATGCACGTATCATTGGCGAAGGTTGCGAGCCCCGCGATTGAAACACTACCCGGGCTATATCTCAACAGGTTCGCCAGGCGTTATGAGTACCTGCTCTACACGGCATTATGTTCCAGCGCGGCGGGCGCTCTCTCTCTCTCTCTCTCTCTCTTGCCCTCTCTTTTGCTCTATCCCTTGGTCGCTCCCCGGCGAGGTCCTCTTGCAACGCGAGGGGAGCGCCTACAGCCCACGGTGTAAAAAGCGTATATCGGGCTTGAGGTTTGTTCACGTGGCTATGTGTGCGGGTGTGTGTGTAGATTTTTGCGCGCCTGCGTATGCAAGAAGCGCAGCAAAGAGGAAAGAGAGAGAGAGAGAGAGAGAGAGAGAGAGAGAGAGAGAGGGAGGAAGGGAAAGAGAGGGACGATACTGACCGCAGAGAGTCGCCGGATCAGAATCGCATATTATCGCCGTGCGCGCCCTCGTGGGCCTCCGCGGGGCAGGTGTGTAGTATTGCCGGGGCCTTATCTTCACGTGTATCTTGCACGCAAAGCGGTCTCACCGTGAACGAGAAGAAAGAGAGAGAAAAAAACGTTGTATTGTCGGTGTGTGTATGTGTGTGAATTTGTGGGTGTGTGTTTAGGGGTATGTGTATTTGTGGGTATGTGTGTGTATATATTGATTGCCCGATTGCCATATATATGAGTGATTGGGTGTGTGTTTGTGGGTGTGTGTTCGTGGGTGTATGTTTGTGGGTGTATGTGTTTTTGGGCGTGTGTTTTTGGGTGTGTGTTTGGGGGTATGTGTATTTGTCGGTGTGTGTTTGTGGATGTGTGTGTGTGTGTGTGTGTGTGTGTGTGTGTGTGTGTGTGTGTGTGTGTGTGTGTGTGTGTGTGTGTTTGTGTGTGTGTGTGTGTGTTTGTGGATGTGTATTTTTGTAGGTGTATGTGTGTGTGTGTGTGGGTGTCTGTTTGTGGGTGTGTATTTGTGGGTTTGTGTTTGTGGGTTTGTGTTAGTGGGTGTGTGTTTGTGGGTGTGTGTTTGTGGGTGTGTGTTGTGGGTGTGTGTTTGTGGGTGTGTGTTTGTAGGTGTATGTGTTTGTGGGTCTCTGTGATTGTGGGTGTCTATGTTTGTGGGTGCATGTTTTTGGGTGTGTGTGTGTGTGTGTGTGTGTGTACATTGATTGCCCGATTGCCATACATACGTATAAGTGATTCCTCCGCCACACTTGCCGATCTCACAGTCACCGATATTCTCCCGACTTCGCAAAAGGTATCTTGGTGCCCAATCGTAAAACAATCGGGATATTCCACGACAGGATTTCTACGCCTGCGGACTTTGATGCGAAATTGGATCGTGAATCGACGGTAGATCGAAAAAAATGGCCTGAAGAAAGGCACACGTGTAACGCAAAAATCTGTCAGATCATTTGGAAGAATCGCCCCATTGGCGAACGTCACTATATTTTTTTCCCTTCTTTTCGTATTCGCTAGTGAAGAACATGCTGGATTAAGTATGCATATGCTTGTGCAAATTATTTCACGCAAGTGTGTTTACAAAAATATGTAATGTATAAACGCTTATCAATTATTTTCTATCGTAATTCTAAAATGCTGACGACGAATATTTGTATTGTCGTGGGCTTACAAATACATGAGGAAACAAATGAGTAAACAAATAATCTTAACATTATCATAACTTATTATTATTATTATGTAATAATGATGATTGGTAATATTTGTATATGTCCATATATACGGGTATATATTAAATTGTAATGCGTACTTATATATTTACACATATGAAATTGTTATAAATGGCTAGAATGTTATTAAAAAAATACTGCGTGTTAATAATATTCTATACTAATAAAAAATATTCGCGTATAGATCAAATGTATATATGTGCCCACATTTATACACAAATATTTTTTAGTATGATTGAATATTATTGACACGCAGCACACTTATTTGCATATGGACATATACGCATTAAAAAACGTTTTTTTTCTACAACATTATGGCGATTTATAAACATTTTTACAAAACATGTGTTTATTGATAATGCTCTATAATAATAATAAATAATTTGCGTGTGTGTGGGAGTGCAAGTATATATATATATATATATATATATATATATATATAACAGCAGGGGATCTCGATTGCCATAAACGTATATGGGAATCGGGATCCTCTGCCGTTATCTCGAATAATTTCAGCGCCCATTGTCGCAAATGGTGACGCTCATTTGTTGGATTTTCTTCTAAATTGCAACGGGGAATTGTTCCCGCGTTACCGCAGCGTGTCATCGGCAAATACGCCATCTGTACACACGTAATCTGAACTCGTAGCCCCGAGTAATTTATACTGATTCGTTCCCTTCCCGCGGCATATAATACCAGTTTAATGTCACTCGGTTGGATTTTGACTCGAAAGGTATGTTTATAGCGCACTGTCCGGGCGCGCTCGACTTCATAGGACAGCATTCCTCGAAAGGTTCAAATGGATGAGACTTCGCGCGATGTGACCGCGCGCTTCACGAAGCCTGGACATCGCGCACACTTGCACGCGAACGGAACACGCGTGTTCTCATTTACGCGTACGCGAAACTAAAGAGGACTCCCTTTTGTCGATGAATGTTTGGGTTTTCTGAACGCAGATTTACTTCCGGTACAAATTTTTTTTTTTCGCATTTTTTTTCTGTCGAGACTGTGCTTTATCAAACGATGAAAGGCGTAGCTCAATGTCTGCTCGATTCACTTTGAGGGGCGAGAAACCATTAAGCGAGGACCAAAGTTGCTGATTTTTATGAATTTTATTTTAAAGGAAATATTTTTTCACCAATTTTTTAAAATTTAGTTTAGTTTTTAAATTTAGACGGAGTTGAAACTTTGCTTCGTTGCTGTTGGCACTTGCGTGAAAGTTTCTGATATGGTACCATCAAAGTACAATATAGTCTATATATAAAAGACTGACTTATTAGCGCTCAACCCAAACCGCTAAATATAGAAAAGGGAAATATGGAGGGCAGGTTAATTTTATTATGTAGGCACCATTTGAGAAGGAATTTTTCGAAATTCAACTCTCAAGGGAGAAAAGGGGTGGCAAAGTTTGCGTGGAGAATAAAAAAAAATCGATCATAAGGTTTACTTGAAACTCAGTACAGTCCGATAATCATTTATGTGAAACTTTGACTATTTTGTACGACAATCTTCAAATATGCAGACATTACTTGTTATAAACGGAAATAACATTTTTCTAATTGACTCGAAAAATACATGCGTTCGATTAACAAAAAGTGTCGATTTCGTATTGTATAGCAACATTTCTTCATAGTATAAGAAGAACGGTTTAAAACGAAAATGTGCATTATATTATTTATCTCATTGTACTCTTCTAAGCTCTCCTAGGATGGACGTTCTTATTCAGAAACCCGCACGCGAAATGACTCCAGCTCGGGGCTAGAATCGGAGTGGGGGAAACCCTCGAGCGAGAAAAAGGGGTAGCGGTCTTATTGGGCGGTCCGACTGTATTAATGCTCAACACAATTACTCGAATACGTATTTTAATATTTTTCGTGATTCAACCCCTAAAGGAAAGGGGGTGGCAAAGTTTGTATGGAAAATAAATAAAAATCTGATAAAATATAATGAAACTTATTAGTATTATTGCTCTTCACCACAATTCTACGTGTTCCCTAATGAAACATTTTAGGAGCACGTCTGAACAAAGACCATTCAACACAAGTTAGACGTGCGGAGCTGCGGGCGGAAATCTATAAACAAATAAAAATACCATTCAATAGCCAAACGTAGTAAACAAACATACCCTAGATCTTGAAACCGGTAACTAAACCTTACCCTTAAAAAAAATCCTGAGAATCAGCAATTTTTGCTTCACTTAAATGTATCTGCCCCCTTTAATTCGGACGAAAAACCGTTCACCAAATTTTCTATCGATGTCCGAATGTTTTTTTTATATATTATCCATTTGTAAATACCAAAAGATTAGCGTTGTTTCTGATGGTCGAAAATAACAAATCCCTTCTACAACTGACCCCTTTCGTAATCTTAAAAATATCAAAAACGCACTTGGTCATAAAAAAGTCTTATTATTATAAGAAAGTACATTTTTTAATTTTTAATTTCAGATCACCCTAGTTACTAAAACCAGCTCCACCGACTATTCAGTAACCGCACTTCGTTTAACTAATAATAACGCCGTTGTTTATCAATAATTATCGATTTAAAAAAAATTCAAACCTTGCAAGACTGTGTATTAATTACACATAAAATCTCGACCTTATCGTCCCGAAACTCCCATCGGAAAAAAAAGTTGAAAATCCACCTATACTGTGGGCATCTTATGCAGACTTATTCATCGATGAGATGCTCTTTCTCGAAAATTTATGTTCGTCAACAACTCCATCGTTTATCTGTAATATCGATGCAGAATAAAAAAAAACCTCATGCACAATCATGTCGGACTTCGATCATCGGTAATACATCTGAATAATTTTCGGAATATAGCTCGAGTCGCGTCACGTGCATAATTCCATAATTGTTTGTCCACATATTTTTCCAATCAAGCCCGATGACGTCGACTCGATAGCGCAGCTATTCCTACCGGAGTATGTCCTCCATTTTCCATGTCGAACGTTCATCGTTGAAAAAGAGTCGCGCATTCGTCAATCCGCGTACATGGCAAAAGTGCACCACCACATGCAATCGCTCATCGGCGGATGACATTTTTTTTCTCTCCGCGATCGATATCGATCACTCAAACGTATTACATGTGTTATTTTGTATTACGATATACGTAGAGCATGCTCCCCATTGAGATATAGAGTGCAAAAGAAAAAGTGCGACGGAGTACCATTGCCTCGGGCGTCTGTGGTAATTAGTAATTCAGATCGGCATCGAGTAAGACATTACGAGCGCCGAGCAATTAGATATACTCTGTATATATATATTTATATACGTATATAAGGCTCGACAACGTCTTGACGCCACGTAATTTTATATATAGGTACATGGGTGTACAATTCATATAAAAAGGCAGGTATATAAAGCATACAAATATATGCATGTATACCATATAGAGTTATATCATGCATTCGGATTGGATTCAGATATATCTCTTTATATTGCCAAAGATATACATATATTCGCAAAAAAAAAAAAAAAAATATATATATATATATATATATATATATATATATATATATATATATATATATATATATATATATATATATATATATACAATGGAGCAAATCCGCAGATCAGCGATGGCGGCACGGCTCTTTGACGATCCCGGGAGCCTCTTCGAGTTCTCTCGTGACAATTTTTCCTCACTACCGTTCGATTCTGTTGCATTCGCTGCAGCCAAACGGCAATTAAAGGGACAGGCCACCTATTTACACACATATACACATATACACATCTATATATATATATATATATTTTTTTTTTTCATACATATATTTATATGTATGAAAAGTCAAACCCCATTAAAATCTTCTTTCTTATATATTTGTACGTATGTATCTATGTACAAATATATGCAGAAAGAAAATTTCAAACAGTTTCGACATTCTTTGATATATTGTAAATAAAAAGACGCCAATTTTTATAAAGATACTTTTTATTGTTTATTCACAGTACGAAAAAGTTATTAAACATTTTTTTTCATAACTTATATATTTAAAATTCAAAAAAGCTTTGTATTAGATAAAGTTATAAATGAATCGAAAAAAATACTCGAGTTTTAGCATTTTCGTCAACAGTAAACACTGAAAAATGAGATTATACAAATTGGTGTCTGTCTATTTATGTTTTCAGTTAAAGTAATAATTAATCTCACGGGGGCAGCAGCATTTCATCGAAAAAATAATTTGTTGAGCTGTGAACTATCAAATTATTGAACTTGAAAATTATTTCATGACACGATTTTACAGAACATGAAATAATCTCCAAAAAAGAACCTACGATATTTTGCTGATAGTTTCGCTGGAAAAGTGAACAAATCTGGAAATTCTACCATACGTTCAATTTTGATATTGAATAACTTTTGATAGAGTGGATTTATCATAAAACGAATAGAGACCTTTTTTCTAATATATATTCTTAGAAGAGAAATAAGATTTTGAAACCTTTCAAGTTTGACAAGCGTCCTCAATACTACTATATATGCCGGACTGTCCTCAAAATCGTCTCTCGATAAGTATAAACATATTTGTATAAGGGCCATTTCAAGGACCGTCCAGTCCGCGAAATCAACAATTCGTTGGAAAAATAATATATAAAGGACTTTTCCGAAAACAGGCGAATGTGATGAAATTCGACATTGCATATAGCGGGTTCAAAATATATTTTTCCTATCTCCGTTCGTCCCAGCGTATACGCACATCTCCCGGTATCTCCTCGTCCCTTCGTTGAATCTTCGCGGCGCAGCGTCTCGAGGTGCACTCACGAGCTCGTTCCCGATGCACCGGTTGGCTTTAGCGCGCAAGGGACTTAGCATAACATCGAGTTAATTAGCCGGATGGAATCTAAGGCATGCTGATCGCCGTTCGCGAAACGGCGGAAGGGAGAGGATAGGGACGTTTGCAAGGAACGAGACCATAGGAGGATCCTCGCGACGCGGCTACGCTCGTGTGCGTGCACTTAGCCATATGCCGGATCGGCGTCTCGCGGTTGGCTGACGCGCGCGTGTGTGAGACCGCGCGAGCGTCCGAGCAGTCACCGAAGGAATCTACTTGGCGCCAGGCCGAGCGCGGGTTCAGTTACTTCTATAATCCTTGCCCAGTGCGTGCCATTCGATGCGAAATTCCGGAAGGGACAACGTTCGTTGGGGGTGGAGGGGGCGAAAGAGGGTGGCAAAGTTTGCATGTAAAATAAAAAGGTTAATATTCGGAAGTGGAGCTCCTGCTGGAATCAGGCTAACTTTCTTCAAGGCTTCGAACAAACCCAAACAACCCTAAAGGAACCCAAACAGACCCTAAAGAACCCCAAACAAACCCAAAGAAAAATAAGCCTGATTCTAGCAGGAGGCCCACTGCCGAATATTTACCAATGATGAAAATATGGTCAGAAGATTAACTTCAAAACTTAGTATTAAAACTCTTGAACGCAATTAGTAAAACACGTATTTTAGGGTTTTTCGATATTCGACCCCTAAACAAAAGGGGGTGGCAAAGTTTGAAACTTTGTACGGTAAATATTCGGCAATGAGGCTCCTGCTAGAATCAGGCTAATTTTCTTCAAGGGTTCAAACGAACCCAAACAACCCTGAACAAAGCCAAATAACCTCAAACAATCCCAAACAACCCAAAACTACCTCAAACAAACCCAAAGAAAAATTAGCCTGATTGTAGCAGCAGCCCCACTTCCGAATATTTACCAATAGAAAAATATGGTCAGAAGATTAACTTCAAAACTTAGTATTAAAACTCTTGAACGCAATTAATAAAACACGTATTTTAGCGTTTTTCGATATTCAACCCCTAAACAAAGGAGGTGGCAAAGTTTGAAACTTTGTACGGTAAATATTCGGCAGTGGGGCTCCTGCTAGAATCAGCCTAATTTTATTCAAGGGTCCAAACAAACCGATGCAACCCTGAACAAACCTCAACAACCTCAAACAACCCAAAACAACCTCAAACAACCCCGAAAAACCTCAAACGACCTCAAACAACCCCAAACAAACGCAAACATAAATTACCCTGATTCTAGCAGGAGTCCCACTTCCGAATATTTACCCTTTGTATTGCTGCTTCTAGACACAATAAATGAAATTTTCAGCGTTCTTGGAAATTAAATCCTTAAGGGGAAAAGGGGGCAGCCAAGTTTGTATGGTAAAAGAAATATCTGTTGAGATTTATTTGAAACTTAGGTTTAATGCTCTTCAACACAATTCTACGTGTTCTTTGATGATACATTTCAGGAGCATATTTCATTAAGGAGCATTTAACACGAGACTATGCGAAGTCGCGGGTGAGAAGCTAGTGTTCAATCAAGACGGCTTAGTATACATACCAAATTTCAACATTCTATATTTAATATTTTTCGCATGAAAAATTGTTTAAACAATCGATAATTTTTTAGCCCAACAGAATAGAAACCGCCCTTAAAAACAAGAATTCAGCGCGACTTTTTTTCCCGAAGTCAGTGCCCTTCGTAATTGCCGTTGTCTTCGGTCTTTTTCGCAAGATCGTTGCGCTTTTTTCGATTCAAATCGAAGAGTCGAGCGACATGGGGGCCGAAGGGCCTCCCTGAAAAACAAAGTTCCCCGCATTCCGACGAACTTTACCATTTTCGGAATGCAAAATATTCCCTTCCGGGGTTTAGGTAGGGGTGCACCGGATGGGAAAAAATTAAAACACTTTCTTAAAATGTAAGCTCGAAGTGTCATTTTAAAAAAACAATCATTCGTCTGCGATCATTTTTCGCGACGGTTTCATAAGCCGACATTATTCCGTTTACGGAAAAAAATAGCCTGCGACATAATTTTATTGAGCTGTGTTTATATTTTTTAAATTTATAAATATTTATCCTCCATCACACGGTGTTTCTACGTTGTGATGGTTATACAACTCTGCGTATGTTGAAGGAACATATACTTTTATTTATTTATTTGCACGTACGTGCAAAAAAAATATGTTTATTCGTTTTTCATGCTGCTGCTTATTGTGTTCGTGGAATGGAACCCACACGAGCTGCTAATCAACGTCTTCGTAGTTCTCTTTATTAACCCCAAGAAGCGGGATATCCTTGAGGTCTAGTACTGAAACTTGATAATGTACAAGTGCATTTACGTATTACTGTACGTATTAATGCATTTACGGTGCATGCGAACGATCGAGCATGTGTACCGCATATTAGAAATAGCGTGAGAATTTGTCTCGCACGAGCTCGTGATCGAGATCCTGTGACTGACCTCTGATCAACTGGTGCAGCATGCTCGGCTTGATTCTCCGCTCGAGATAAATGTATTACCTCACGTGCGAGCATCGCCGGTGAGATTTTCCAACATTTCTCATTCCCGATAGTCAGCCGGGGATCTCCAAATGACACTTTTAACCCTTCGACTGCACACTTCCTCCACCTCTGACTCCACATGGGGTCGATCTGACCCCCGACGTTTTTCAGGTCCTTGTATTTCGGTAAATATGCATTTTTTTCGCAGAGCCTTGTTTTGCAGTCAATGATCGTTGATTTAAGGCCCAAAATTTACTTTACAAGAAAAACAAGAATTAACGAGAGATATGCACCTAAGAGCCGGCAAAAAGGTCATTTTTGTGAATTTTTTCAAGGAAAACTATTCGAAATTGCGGATTGAGGTTTTAATTATCTAAAAGTATATACATTCAAAAATATGTTTAATTTTCTTTATTTGAAAATATCAAAAATGTACAAGGATATTGTATGATCCTTGGAGCGTCGTAAAAAAATCGGTACCCAAAATTACTCGAAAACTAATGAACCGATTGCCTTGAGGTTTTTTGTGGTCATTCTATACACCATTATCTAGTACTTGTCATAGGATGTTTTTTTCGTTACTTAGTTTTTGTTTTATAGGCAAAATGATAACTAATTTTTGGCCCAAAAATCACTATTTATGTTCAGACGTCCGCCGATTTGTCATAAATCGATATTTTCAAAATCGGCTATGACAAGTACTAGATAATGGTGTATAGAATAACCACAAAAAACGTCAAGGCAATCGGTTCATTGGTTTCCGAGAAATTTTGGGTACCGTTTTTTTCATTTGGGTACCCATGGGTACCCATGGATATTTGGCTCCGCCACTGATGTTGATGGTTGGCCGGGCTTAACCCATGACTTTTTGCGCTTCGGATTGTCGTAATGGATCCATTTTTCATCACCAGTGACAATTCGATGCAAAAAACCTTGTCTTTTCTCCCGTTGAAGTAGCAGTTGGTTTCAATTCATATGGGACCCTTCTGGATTACGCCCAAAGTTTTAAGACATTTTCCTACCGTTGATAAGTCAACTCCCAATGATGTAGACAATTCTCGAAGTGTTTGAGATGAGTCTGAGCAATGCCCCCAACTCATTAACTTCAAATTTTTTCGGCTGGCCACGTCTCTCCTTTCCATCCAAGTCGAAATCACCAGCTTTAAAACGTGCAAACCACTTCCGACACGTTTGCTCCGCTAGAGCATGTTCACCATACACTTCCACTAAAATACGATGAGCTTCAGCAGCACTTTCGTTCATATTAAAGTAATAAAGTAAAACTCCCCGCCAAAACACATTATTCGGCACAAATGTTGACATTTTCAACAAACTATAAAGCGTGTTATTCACGATTCAAAAAGAGATTATGTACATCAATTGACAGTCAATGATAGCTGTTTCACGATTAATACATTACTGTCGGTAACAAGGAAATACTGTTACCTACGCCATCTCTTGTGAAACGCTACGAATTAATTCCAATACCTAATATATTTTTTTAAATAGAGAAAATATACTTTTTTGGCTTAAAAACGCACCTAACCCCTTAATCTCTGTCGCGAAAAACAACAGTCGTACCCCTATTGCCAATTGCGTTTTATTCTTTCGAAGCTTTGACTAGTCTGTCGCCGCAAGTACTTCGTTCGGGTCACGGGTGTCGAAAAATTGAATAATGCTCAAAGCGCATTGGCTTCGACGCACGATGAGAAAGTGAAAAAGCGTTATAACCATCGTGCGCGAATTTGCTATTGCTTTTAATTTGTATACAGTGCGGATAATCTGCATCTCTCTCTCTCTCTCTCTCTCTCTCTCTCTCTCGCGATATGCGCAAGATTGTGCACGCGAGTCACCCCGAGGACAGGTAGCGATCTCGGCAGTTACCGCGCGGGTGCACATTGCTGCGCACTCGAGCTTATGATAGGCAATATACGCTTGCAAAGATAGCCGAGCGCTCCGCGCGGCAGCAAGATACGGCAGAAAGCGGACGAACGGACAGCCTCTTCGAAATATATAATAACGTCCCAATGTTTATTGGATTTCCTATTTATCGAAGAGTTGCTCTATTCTATCTCCTTTAGGATGACTCTCGTGCACTCCCACGCAGAAGGTATCGAGAGAAGGTATCGAGAAAATTTCATCCATCATCATCTGAAGTCATACTTTGCAGATTTGGGTTCTAGATCGCTGAATGAGAATCCTAAAGAGGTTTTGGGTAACTTTCGTAACCCGAAACTGTCGAAGGAAATTCGGGAAATAAAAAAAGATAATTTTCGTTGCATTCCAGCGATGCTTCAACTCCATATTTGATATAATAGACATCCTTTGACTATAATAGTAGTAATAATAGCATTACATATTAGATTAAATAATTAAAAAACATAATAATAGTAGAAAAAAATAGTAAATAAGTTTTTTGACAATCCTAAAGAATGTTTGCTTAATTTTTGTAGGTTAAATATGTCAAAGGAAATTGAGGAAATAGAAAAGATCATTTTCGTTCCGTTTCAACGATGCAAACTTCTCATCTTCGATCATCCTTTGACTATAATAGTAGTAATAATACCATGATAATAAACATAATAGCATCAATTATTAGGTGTACGAATAAGTTCTCGGCCTGAGAATAGAATCAGCTGTATTAAATATTGGAACGAAGAAATGCCCTCTGAAGGTCCAGTATCATAATGTTAGTAGACTATTTTTCCGGATCAACAGATTGTCATGACCTCAAAATATATACCGTAAACACCTTGAGAAAAATGAGTTGCAATAACGCACATATTAGCAACTGTATGCTTTTTGCATTCGAATTGAAAAAAAATACTTCCGAGGCTAAAGAGACGATTTGTCAGGCGCTGGATGTCAGGGAGGGACGACGTTTCCATCAACACCGTGAAGAAGTGGTTTTAAAGGTTTCGGAGTGGACATTTCGACCTCGAGGATGACGAGAGAGCAGTCGACCAAAAAGAGAATTATGCTAATAGTCATTATTATAATTATTTTAATTATTCTTAATCTATTATTCCTATTGTTATCGTCTTTGTTATTCTTCTTTTAACACCAACAAGTTAATAGTGCAACAAGAACAATAATATCAACAACAAGTTACATATATTAATATTAACAGATCGATACAATATATATATATATATTGTAGTGTACGTATTATGTGAATGTATAACTGTATGTCAGAAATACCAAATTTATTTATACCAATAGTTACTTTGTTAGTCAGCCAAAATTGATTGCTTGTTTTAATATTAATAATAATGAGTTATAATCTCCCAACGTTTATTATTATCACTGTTAGATGATTATTATTATGATAATAATTATTTTTCGTCTGTTCGTTACTTATAAGGTAGAAAAACAATTTCTACCTCGTCGGAAACTCCACAATAAAACTCGGCAAAGATCCCTCTATCTGGGGCGAACACAGCACACATTTATTTTCATGTTTTCAATGTGTCTCAAATGTTCACACACACACACACACACACACACACACACACACACACACATACACACACACTTTATCAATCGATTGATCTTAAAAATAGTGACTTTAAGAATTTTACAAATCAATTATGTTCACTTACTATAAGGCCAAGGAAATGCCATTTGGAGGTTTCATCCCCCCGTCGCAGTTATTTGCGGATATATATATATATATATATATATATTCTCTCGTCTAGCGTTCTACTCACAGTAATATGGGAACCGCTTCGAATAAGATGATCGTGGCTCCGCTAAGATAAATGCAGAAAATTCTATAAGTTCTTCCGCGTATTCTTTTATGTATACAGGGTGTCCTGTTACGAATTGATAATCCTAAAACTGTCTATAGGTCAGATCATGCCCGACTATATCCTGAAATTTCAGTTTAGTAAAAGTTCCATGGTTTTCGAGATAAAAATCATTTGATATTGGTTTTTCGCATGCCATGTCTATAAATGATAACTTACTTTGACCCGGGTTTTCCAAAAATATTCTTGGTTATTTGTTTTATCTAGAAATTCTTCTTTTTAACCTTACATGTTAAGGAAACTTTATGAAAAAAAAATCTTATGCGGATTTTTCATACAAACCAATTCGAACATCTGACTTTGATAGCCTGCGGTGTAAAAAAATGTACTACACATATCGTGCCAATTAAAATAGTTGCTGAGTTATTGTCGAATCACATTATTTGTAGAAATGGCATGCGAAAAACGAAAAGCAGATGATTTAAAAAAAAAAATAACATAAAGCCCAAAATCTCGAAAACCGTGGAACTTTTACTAAGCTGAAATTCTAGCATATAGTAGGACATGATCTAACCTATCGATAGTTGCAGGATTATCCATTTATAACAAGACACAGTATATATACTCGTATATATACAGGGTGTCCCAGAACTGATGGTAGTCCCTGAAATGGGGGGTTGGGGGTGAAATTCTGAGTCGATTGATGTAAGCATGTGTGGGTCTCAGACCAACCCGCGAATTATTATTAATTTTCAAAGGCGGGCCAATCAGGTGCGTCCGATGAGCCAGCGTAACGCTCACCGGAGTATCCCTCATCGGGCGCACCTGACTCGCCCGCCTGTAAAAATTAATAAAAATTCAGCGGTTGATCTGAGACCCATACATGCTTACACCAATCGACTCAAAATTTCACCCCCAACCCCGCATTTCAGGAACTACCATCAGTTCTGGTACACCCTGTATATCATCACTATATCTTGGGGAAAATATATTGTGAATTCGCTACATCCATGTTATGCCGGCTATCAGCATCTGGCTGTTTTGACGACGGTCAAGTTGTTTTTTCAACGCATGGTGGATTTTTGGTCCATGACGTTCCTTGAATTTTCCTCCATATAAAGTTAGCTCAAAGGTTCAGTATGTGGACGTACGTTTCAAGGACAGGCTTTGAAATAAAATGTCTTCAAAATCACATTTTACCATACGAATGGTAAAATGCGCAACATTGCATAGAGAAGTTTCAACAGTGCAGACGTCTTATCGCTCACGAACCTATCTCCTCGTCGTAGGTTCATAGTCTTCCCGGAGTGAATTCCCGTGGTTGGTCAATTCAGCCTTTTTCCGCACATAGCAGATACGGATGCCCATGCGCCGGGGTATGTAACAAGTGTGGATAAGACCTTGTCTTTCTCTCTCTCTCTCTCTCTCTCTCTCTCTCTCTCTCTCTCTCTCTCTCTCTCTCTCTCTCACTCACTCTTTCTCTGTTCACCACACACGTAACACTTAACCGCGTAGCTATATCTTGCTGCGGCAATACCAGGACGAGATAAAAGCGAGGCTAGGGATCACTGTGGTTAAAATGTCAACGATTTTTTTCCCCTTTTTCCTATACTACGTTTTTTTCGTTAAGTCAAATGTCCTATCGGTTTTCTTCGTCGTCGAATCAGTGTATTTTCGCACGCACGATTATTCGTGTCCGCGCATTCGTTGACCAACGTTGATGATGGCCATCCAACGATATTGGCGCCGTTCTTGCGTTTGTACGTACTCAAGATTAGAGAAACAAACACCATATGAGTGGAAAATTAAAAATGGAATTAAAATTGAACGCTTCTTTCTCCTTAAACCCTCCTTCTTATCTTGGCTATAGGTTCCTTATCAGATTTTATCCAAACATGATTCAGTTTGAAGAAATGAAATTACGAAAAATGGTGTCAACGGATATTCTTCCGTGAATTCACAAAAATGGTTCGAGTATCCGGCGGCTGGAAATTCTCGTCATTCATGATCACATATTCTCTTTGGACTTGCCCGCAATCGCGGAAGGTGCGAAGATGAAAATCTTCTCGTATAAAGTATGAAAACGAAGAACCCCGGTGAACTTTTGCTTCCTGGTCTGCATACGTAGTACATACATATATGTGAATATATATATATATATATATAGCGAGAGAGAGAGAGAGAGAGAGAGAGAGAGAGAGAGAGAGAGAGAGAGAGAGAGAGAGAGAGAGAGAGAGAGAGAGAGAGAGAGAAAGAGAGAGAGATTTGCGTAAATGTGTGGGTGATCGCCCGAACTACGAGTTTTACGGCTGCATGCGTTCTAGCCACGTCAATTGTGGATTATAACGGGCAACCTACGCACGTATAAAATGCAACGTCGTCATACAAACAATACCTATATATATAGTTATAGTTTATATTATATCTTATATATTATATTCATATATATTATTATAAATCATGTATCATTGTCGTTTAATATATATGTATATATAATGTATACATATTATTATAAAGTACATATCGATATGTTCATATAATTATCTGGATGTATGTATGATTACTATTATACATACATGCTTGGCTAAAAGTATTAGGCATTTAATTTTTTTCTCGATTGAAGAATATTAGCTCCGATGATTCTTGATAAGGGATATCTACGAAATATTAAGAAATTTCACATTTCTTTTCTCAGGACTCAACACTCCTTTTTGTTTAATATGTAGATATATGCTATTATGTAATGATACATATGTATAGATGATTTACTATTTTATATTAAAATTTGTCCACTATAACATTTAAATATTACATATTATACAATGTAGAAGTAGTATTATAAAATATTTATATCAATACATCTTTATCTTTATCTAGATGGATTTATGATTACTATCATACATCAGGCCTTCGCTAAGAGTATTAGGCACTTAATTTTTTCTCTCGGTTAAACAATAATAGCACCGCTTATTCTCGAAAAGGGATGAGCTACGAAATATCAATAAATTTCAAGTTTATTTTCTCCAGTTCCAATACTCCTTTTTGTACTATGGCAATGGGTTGAGATAATGGGATTGCGCCGGTGATGCCTTTATACGTATATACATGTACATTGAATGGACGCGGTAAGAGCACCGCTTGCATCTGTGTACGCATCTCTCGCGAGATGAAGCACATAAATACTCCGATCCCGTTTTATCAAAATCGTTGGAATAATTTTATAAATTAGTCGTCGGTTAATTGCATTGGCCTCGGATTCTAAAGTTCCATGGATCCCTCGATCGCATGATCCAAGAGTATATATAGCGGATCTTACGTGGCAATGCGCCGTTTACTAACCGCCGTATAGCTACGAAAGAAGATAAAGGAAATGGAAGGAATTCTTTTCTATATTAGCGCATTAGGGAGGTGAATTTATGGCACCAGTTTTAATATGCCCGGCTGCTTATTGGATACGGCGTTGAGGATACGCAAATTGCTGATCTACCGTAACGTGTGTTCAATGTTGATTTTATCCAAGTGCAATTCACCACTATTTCCATTACCTAGGATTCCTGAGCGAGAGAGGGGAGAGAGAGAGAGAGAGAGAGAGAGAGAGAGAGAGAGAGAGAGAGAGAGAGAGAGCTGACTAGGAAGTTTTTCAAACTTATTCATAATTACGACAAGCTTGTGGCGAGTTTCGTTACATTTTTTGGATACTGAAACGGTACAAACCGATAAATACAGCTGCTGACGCTATCGTTGTGAATCGAGAGCAAAGATACGAATCGACGAGCATTCGGAACTTCCGGAAGTCATTGTTCGAAAAAAAATTCATAAAAATAAGACAGCAGTAATAACCCATAATAGCATTGGCCTGGACCAATACTTGGATGGGTGACCGCTCAGCGGTGCACTCGCTTCCGTGTCGACTATCTAGCGGGAGGCGGTTTTATCGACTCGGATGCTCGTGCAAATATTGTGGGATCCACTGGATTCCCATACTTATCCCAACTTCCTGATGGGGAACCAACGGATCATCGCATTGGGCCCATCTACTGAAACGTCACGCTCGTACATTGGATTCTAATCCGAAATTCCCATTGGAATCCAATGTCCATATCCAATTTGAATCCTAACGAATTGCCACATTATGGAACCGATACGATTCATCATCGACCCCATGGCATTCCGTACATTGAATTTTGTACACGAGATTTGTGGACATACAAAATGAGTGGATCTTAAAAAAGTATGAATGTCACCTTACAAAAGTATAAATCGCTTGAAAATCCGCTTTTAGTATAGTTTTTTTGTTCATTTTGCTGAACCCTGACATAACACCACCACACCCATACACGCTTACAGAATGTGCAGGTTATGTTTCAACACGCTGAGTTTTTACACGTGACTTTTCACTTCTAGTCGATTCGAACGTGGCAAGAATTTTCAAACTGCGGTCATCGGGGAACAGTGTAGAATTCAATTGTATCCTAAAAAAACTTCCTATATGTGGTGTCCCTAACACATCTTTATGCAGATGGCGCATCTTGGGACTCCCCAACGAATTTGTGCACATGATCATAAGGATATCTGGGGGGGGGGACAAAAACTTCCGTTCGACTAATTCAGATAAAAAGTTCGTGGTAAATATTCGGAAGTGGGGCTCCTGCTAGAATCAGGCTAATTTTCGTTTGGGTTTGTTTGAGGTTGTTCAGGGTTGTGTGGGTTCGTTTGAGCCCTTGAAGAAAATTAGCCTGATTCTAGCAGGAGCCCCACTTCCGAATATTTATCAAGTTCTTAAACGACGTCAATCAATTGACAAAGACAAATTTCTGCACAGGTGGTGAAGGCAGCTGTAATTCGTGGCAATGTCGCTGCTTGCATAGGCGCGATTTTTTTCTCAGTTTCCCTGTGCCCTCGTGCAAATGGGATGCAGTGGTGCACAAGGCCACCTGCGGCTATCGGCAGCCATCCCGGGGGTCTCTTGGGAACTGAAAATAGTGACGTGAAAATCGAAGTGAAGACTCGAAAAAGTTGTCAAAAGGGTGTACAAATATTAGCCACACTATCTATCGCACGATCGAAACCTGCAATATTCGAGTGGAAACAGCAGCTAAAAAATCGACTATTTTAATAAATACGAAGATCCGGTCGTCGAGTTCTTGAAAAGCTGCTGATATAACTCAGACAAATGAACATCTCAGCGATTTCCGCAACGTCGTCGTCTTTTTTTTTTCTTTTTTTTCAAATCTGATTACTTTCTGTCTTCGAGCGGGTGATCGCGACGCAAGACGAATCGTTGCTGCGAGCGGGCACCAATGGCGAGCGTGTGCCGGAGCATGCCAAAAGCGATGAATCGACTTCATAAATCAATGAAGTGAGCGAGCGAGCGAGAGAGATGCGCGAACTTTTTGAGGGACGAACTGCACAATGCCACACACACGCGTACACACACGCACGCAGGCAAATACATGATCGTGTACAGTCCACCAGTATCGAGGTAAGGGAAATACGAAAAGGTACGAGAAAGGCAAGGGAGTCTGGAAGAAAAGAAATGAAAAAAGGAGAAAATAAATGAAAAATAAATCGCGAACGTGTTGGCGAGAATGAGCTAGAGAGAGATAGAGAAAGGGAGAGAGGAGAGAGAGAGAGAGAGAGAGAGAGAGAGAGAGAGAGAGAGAGAGAGAGAGAGAGAGAGAGAGAGAGAGAGAGAATGCAGGCAGTTTCTGCTCTTCTCGGTCAGCTAGAGAGCGGTACCGAGGCGAATGTTGAAGCGATTCGGATCGGAAGTCAAGTGCGTTCAATCGTTAATCACGTAGACGTCGCTGCAAAGAAACACTCCCATTTGAAAGCGAGCTCACGCGCCAATGTTACACGCGCATACATCAACACAACGATCATATACGTGTTTGCAATATACGACGTCTGTGTGTGTGTGTCTGTGTGTGTGTGTGTGTGTGTGTGTGTGTGTGTGTGTGTGTGTGTGTGTGTGTGTGTGTGTGTGTGTGTGTGTGTGTGTGTGTGTGTGTGTGTGTGTGTGTGTGTGTGTGTGTGTGTGTGTGTGTGTGTGTGTGTGTGTGTGTGTGTGTGTGTGTGTGTGTGTGTGTGTGTGTGTGTGCGTGCGTGTGTGTGTGTGTGTGTGTCTATGTATACATAGGGCCACACGAAAGTACGGCATCGCTCGCTTTTCCTACTCGTTTCATAATGGTATTGTATCTGAACCATTGTCGATCCGGTGCAGTAATAAATTTTGACGTGGAAAAACCTATAAATCTTTGAACTTGTTCGCAACGATTTATTTTACTTTTTCGACAAGCGTATTATCGACGAGTGTCGATTTACACTTTGAAATGTAATACAGTACATCATTTGAATAAATAAATAAACACTTGATATGTGTAGTCACATTTTGCGGGTTCCAATGTAAATCCGAGCGGATTTCTTTTCTACCCACAAGGGCCGGTTTGTAGAGGGTGTTAGGAAGGTCGATGCAAAGCCGTGAGGAGGGGTATAGGTCGTCTCGTTAGGAACATATCTAACCTAGATTACCTTGGTCCAAAGTCTAAGGATTTCGAGTCATCGTGGTAAGGATGGTTTTTTTGAAAATTTCACGCATTTACGTACTAACTCGTTCATAATGTTCGAACGGACAATAATTGGTGAATAAAAACTCCGATCAAGTATCATGAGTATCATGAAACTTTTAGGATTCAAAGGGAGACGTTTAAAAAAGAGTAAATCTTTTTTTGATCCCTAATTCAAAATGTTGACGTTGAGACGGGCGGCATGTTCTTTGTAAAAGGGATCATGAATTTATTTTTCACGTGATGCTGTTTCGCTTCTTTTTTAAATCACCCGAAATTTTGCCTTTAAATCGTCGTAACTTTTTGATTTGTGGTTGTGAAAGCACGCTATAACTTTTGATGTATATGTTTAATACAAATAAATCATTATTTGATACAATTTGTTTCAAGAAAGTGACTCTTAAGCTTCTAGTCTAAAAAATGTGTAACTATATGAAAAATTTCAACTCCTAAATTCATTACAAAAACAACTTATTCTCCTTATTTTTACCACATAATGAATGACTTCTAGGATACGTAGCATGCCGTTGAAAAGAGTATATAGTAGAGCACTTTCTAAAACAATGCTAAGTTCAAAATAGCTTCTAGTTATTTTTTTATAATAAATTTAGAAGTTCATATTTTTCATACATATACGCATTTTCAAGCCATTGGAAGCTAAGTACTCATTTTCTTGAAAGCAATTGTATCAAAAAATGATTTTTTTATAAAAAACATACATTGCACAATACAACAAAAGTTTTTTTGTGCTATTAAAACCACAAACAAAAAAGTTATTACGATTTGAAGGCCAAATTGCGGGTGATTGAAAAAAGCAAAAAAAATTATTTCTTAATTACCCTGACACTTGAGACATAGGGTCTAAGGGTGAGTAGGAAATGACCCAATCCCCCCCAAAAAATGCGTCGGTCTATCTGCTACTGTGTATACACATATATACATATGTGTTCATATATATGTATATATGTATATATGTTGAGTACCGCGTTGAGTATATTATGAATATACGAGTGGTTATGAGGGTGGTTAAAAAAATAAAAAAAATTTCGCGGTACCCAACGGAAAATGTTACTACGTTATGTAAAAGTAATTCATACAAAATTTGAAAGGTGTAAACATTGTTTTAGATAGTGCTCAAACGACAATTAACCCGATCGGGGTATCGCTTTTTTCGACCCCTTGCCAGGGGTCATCGTGGGTCGCTGAAGACCCGAGGCATGTTAGAACACGTAATTTATAATGAAAAAATTTGATAAAATTCCTGAATACTCTTGAATACTTCTACTTTAAAGGTACACCATGAAGATTGCAAAGAAATTTTAACAAATATTTTATTTTTCATTATAAACACACCTACCTCCCAAGAATGCAGCCGTTGACTAAAAATGACTTGGGCCTCCAGCGACCCACGATACCCTGATCGGGCTAATGTTTTTTTCGATTTTTCGTCAATTTTTTTCTTCGTTTGTTTTCTTACTACAAAACGACATATTACTCCAAAAAAACACGCATACTTCTTAGACGTTCAGTGATGTAAACACCGTTTTCTTGTTCATCAAGTGGTTGATATAATTTTCACAACCGAATTACATGTATTGATTCTTAAGGGGCCAGTCCACTTTCGAGCCACGAAAAAAGAACTATTTGCGCGATTTTTTTGAGGATTTTATAAAAGATACAAATATAAAAGTTGTTGGGCTTGATGAATAAAGTCTTGAAATACGTGAAAAAAAATTTAATTCATTTTTATTCACTCTTAAGTACAAAAACTATAGTTTAACGTAACGCCCCAAAAGTAGGTGGACTAGGTAGCTCCATCACAACTCGGCAACGGCTTGTCTGAAACAAAAAAATCAAAGTCCATTAGATTCAGTATGACACCAGCTACAAAATGACCTTCGGATATAAAGTTATATCAAAAAATAAAAAAATGGCACGTGAAAAACGATAAAAGTAAAAAAACCCGTTTTTCGCAGGTTTTCGCAAAAAAGAGTAAAAATCAAAACTTTGAAACCATCGAGGGTCGTCTTGTCGCGAATCATGTTTACAATATGAGTTTCAAATTTCACGAGAATCGGTTTATTAGTTTTAGAGATGCGATGGAGCTAGATTTTGAAAACGTTGTTTCGAGAAAAAACGCGTTTGAAGTTTATACTATGAAAAACTCTTACCTAAGCTCAATCGGCAATTCCTGCACCGTACAAAATCCCTTCTGATTGCTCATCATCGTCGATTTCTTCAAGTGAAATGTTCAAATTGAAAATTTGAAATATTCAAAGTGGACTGGCCCCTTAATCTGCAAATACAAATTGTATATGGTAAAAAATATATTTAAATGAAAATTGTGTCTTGTTACAGAAAAAATTAAATCAAGACTTACGTTGGATCGCGCAATAACATTTTCTGCATCGAGATAAGAACAAAAATTAATACTCCGATAATCATGAAAAAAAAAACATGAAAAAGGCGTTTGAGCCCTGACAAAAAACTGTTTAGAATCCTCAAACTTTGCAAAGCTTTCTTTTTCTTAACATACTTCAATTTTCCGTTGAGAAAAAAAAATCGATTTTTTTTCAACCACCCTAATACTTATATACTAATATATACATGCTTGTCGAAGGCATCATTGCCATTGCGGACTCGTGGCCTCTCCCAGGCCCGCATGTTCGTTCAACTCCGAGGAAAGGACACACACACACACACCCCCACACACACACACATACACATCGCAAAGATGCAAAACGAGGAGAAAGCAAAAGGCACCTTACCGCGGCTAGTAGCTTTTAGTATAGCAGCAATGAGATCCCCCGCCTCCCTTGCCATCATCGGTGCACCAAACAGCGGACCAGTGGATCGATTGGCCAATTGGTTAAGCGTGTCCAACTATTGACATACCAGGGTCTCCTTCTCACTCTCTCTCTCTCTCCCTCTCTCTCTCTCTCTCTCTCTCTCTCTCTCTCTCTCTCTGTCATCGAGGTGTACGGTGGATCGCGACGTTGCTCGGTCGCCAGCCGGACAACGACTGTGAGGATGTCCAAAGACCGATCAGCCCTGGGCCCCGCCGGGTGGTTGACGAAGGCGACGATGGTTGCAAAGGGGAGGCCCGCAGGGGTGGCATGGAGGTCGGCAAAGGAAGCGCTCCCATAGTACGCGGCGTGGGCACAGCCGCTGTGGAAGACGCGAGTATAAGAGGAAGTTGGCATACCGGGGTGTATATACGCAAGGTAGAGGAAAAAGGTTCGAGGATGGGAGGGCAAGGCGATCATATATATGTGGATAGTCAGATAGAGGACTGGGCAAAGCTGAGGGACAGAGAGGAGAGAGAAGAGAGAGAAAGATGGGGAGAGAGAGAGAGAGAGAGAGGACGGAGATGACCGAACGAGATGCTCTTTGAGACACTGAGAGCTCCAATAAAGCCGGACCAATTACTGACCGGCGTCCTTTCCCCATTCCCTATTGATTTGCATTCAAATAGATGTTATACTCTAAGTAGACGGATCCTAATGGATTATCAGTCCGAGTCATCGCTGTCGAGGCACGAGGCGGTCCAAGCACGAGCTTCAAAGCTCCACTCTTCTCTCTCTCTCTCTCCCTCTTTCTCTCCCTTCATCGAACTCACTCTTCAGCAGCCCACCCCCGCTCTTCATTTCCCTCGTACAGTGGGCAACCGTCTCCTGACCGTTCTTATTCTCCGGCTCGCAATCATTTTCGAGCCTCGTATATAACCACTGTTTTCATCCATTTCCTAATGAAAGACCTCCCCGCCTCATCCCCTGCTCGTCAACCCCCTGGATTCGCCCCGATTTGGCGATTCACCCCCTTTTTCCGAACTCTCGGAAAGGAGAGCGCAAGCGAGACCTCGGATGCTCCATTATACGTGAGAAATGCACGAGAGTCGCGCGCGAGAGTGAGAGAGACGAAGAGAAAAGGAGGACACGTCGAACGAGAGGTCTCTTGGCTAATGCAGGGATGCAGTGCAGCGAGAAGGCGAGGGAAACGCGCGGAAGGCAATGCGGAAACTTATTGCACCGTGTGGAATCGCGGAGCCGCAGTTTCGCGATGAGAAATTGCTTCCGTCCACTCGACGACTCTGTCCGTACCTATGTAAGCTGTTCATATATATATCTATATATATATATATATATATATACACATATATATGAGGTATTCCACGTGAATCCGGTGGACGTTTTCCCTGACTCTCGCCAATTCGATTAATTTTTTTAAATCTGATTCCATTGACTCTAAAAGACACCCTACATTTTTTTTACATTTTTCAAAACAACCGTTACTTAAAAAAAAAAAATCCGAAAAATACACCCCGATTGAAAAATCTGAAGAAATTCCCAAAAATGCGTGATTATATGCAAACATTTTCAACCTATCACCCGTAGTAGAAGTATGATTTTTTCTGTGCCGAAGACGACTTCAATTGGAATTAATACCAGAACTTTTTAACTGCGAACGAAAAAATCATACTCCCACTGCGGGTGACAGCTTGATAATTTGTACATATAATCACGCATTTTTGGGTTTTTTTTTCGATTTTTAAATCGAGGCGTTCTTTTTCGGAAAAACAATTTTTTTTGACTAAGGGTTGTTTCGAAAAAAGTTTTAAAAAATCAGGGTGTCTTTTAGAGTCAATGGAATCAGATAAAAAAGAATTAATCGATTTGGCGTGGTTCAGGGAAAAAGTCTACCGCATTCACGTGGAATACCTCATATATATATATATGTATATAGCGAAGAAACTATATGTATGTGTGTGTATGTCTATATATGTATTCAGTAGGTATAATAAGTTATGCTCTCTTGCTTCTAACCGTTGCATTTTACGGACTGTACGTCTCCCCTTGCCACAATAAAACGCTTTGAGACCCTTGCAGTTAATTTTACGCGTTCCACTGACAAATTTAAGCAAACTCCCTGTACATGGGATTGTCCGTGAGGCTGTATGTACGCCCGAACGTATATACGCATTGGGTGAGGACATTTGGAGACGTTGCTTTGCGACGTTGGCTATCAGCCCTTCTGGCCATTGCGAGGACGGTCCTTAACCTTTCATACAGGGATTCTAATGACCCTTGTTTGATAACTCTACCCAGGTGGAGGTGATTTTGAAAACATCAGGTTTTAGATAAAGTTGAATATGGGGAGAATGTGCGTAAAGTATGGATACCGGTTTTCGATAACATCGAAAAAAAGGCAATATCGGACCAAACATGCAATATCTCGAATGATAATGATATTTCGATATTGGAGTTGAAAAAATTAGAATATCATTAGAATTGTGATTATTACCATTTGAGTTACTTTCTACTTGGTTTTTTTTATTGCGTTTGACAGCCTTTAAATGTTATTGCGTATATTAAATATGTCCGAAGTGTCAACGCATTTATCCGCGAGTGTGGAATCAGGAAGAGCCTTTCTTCCGCGGTTTACACCTGCAATAAGGAAAGGTTGTTTCCGAAAGACGAAACTTTAGATGCGCTCTGTTTTTCGCGGTCACCGTTTCAACAAACTCAATCACATTAATTAAAGTTACCATGCTGTTGCCTGCCTGCCACAAGCTCTCCCATTCGTTTGCATTCTGATAGCTACTATTACGCTGACTTGCATGAAACGTCATGGTTTCAATTGTGCTCGCTTACTACTTATTTCATTTGCATGAAAAATCCTATTGTTTGTTTTTTTTGTTTATTTATTTTTTGTCGAGCTGGATATATATAAGAACACAGCATAGCATGTATAGAAATGTATAACGAATTCAGATCTTAATAAAAGACTGTGATTTTAATAGTTATGTAACTGTTGATATCGAAATAAAACCGGTAATAAAAAAAGCTCCGATAGTCCGGGCTGTAACTGTGATTACCGGTCTTTAATTGGAGTCTTTGCAATCACCTTTTCTCATATATATATACAGTGGATGAAAAAAGTATTTCGACTAATCACACCAAAGCATTGTTAATTTGGCTTTATTTGCTTGTTCGTGTTTTCCCAAGATTTTGTAAACAGTCACCATGTGTATTTGAGATAAGCTATCGAGCACAGAAACTTAATAAGGCATTACATTTTTTCGTAGGTTGATTTGAAAAAGACGATGTGTACAACATTTTTTTTACCCACTGTATTTATATATATATAAATTGTAAATATATTGTATTATATATAGAGTTTGTAAATATACTGTATTATAGTTGTAAATATATCGTAAATATATTGTATTATATATATATATATATATATATATATATATATATAAATCGGGCAAAAAAAGTATTTTTACACGTAGTCTTTTTCAAATTATCCTACAAAAAAATGTAATGCTTCATATTTTATATACATATATGTATATATATAAAATATAATGCATTACGTTTTTTGTAGGATAATTTTATATATATATATATGAACGGGGATGTGAAGGACCATGCTCCCTGCAGCAATTTTCGTAATCGCATTGACGACTCAGCTTTTGCACTAAAAATGCGCAAATTCAGTTTTACGCTGCAAGTCTACACCTTCGAGCTTGAAAAAAAAGCTTCGATGCATGGTCGTTGGTTGTAGAATGGTGCAAAGAAACAGAGAGCGATCCACAAGCGAGAGAGAGACAGAAAACAAGAGAGAGAGGTCGCACGAATAGTGTAGGCGTAAAACGGAGGGTGATTGGTTTACGACGACATTATTTGCGCTAACTCACAACACCGTGCATAATAAAGTGCACAGGGTCAACGATAGGCGAATCCTTTCTCTCGTGCAAGCGCTCGAATCCTCGCGGACGACTCTCGTCTCACGGGGCTGTATAGTTGGACGTTTTAGTTTTTGTTTGCTTGGCCATTATTCGGTCAGAGGTACTTCGAGGAGACTGGTTCTTCGCCGTCCCGTTGTTGAAACAAGATCGCGTCTACGTGCACACAAGCGCACGCAATGGGCGCACGAAAAAATAAAAAAATTGAAGGAAACAAAAAGTTAAGAACTGAAAGTTTTCGAGGAATTTTCCAGTTTTTGAAGATTATTTACAAGAATTTGTTGGTTTTTTTTATAACCGAAGTTTGGACTTTATCGATACACGTTTATTTTCAGGCCAACAATGCTTCTTCCACTGTGCCAGCCTACTTGTCGGTTTTACAAAGTTGCAGTCTTTCTCGGCGAAAAACCCATTAGCGTTCCAATACGGTTGATTTTTTTAAGCGCTCTTCTATCAAGGGGGAGATACCTTTAGGCGAGGAAAAAATGGCTAAATTGCAGGATTTTTTTTTAAGGAAATATTTCTTCATCATTTTTTAAACGTAGGATCTGTTTTATTGTCACTTTTTTATGTTAAATGATATTCTTGTTTATTTATTAATCTTTGAAAAGTGCAGAGCTATGGCACGGTTTTGTAAACAAGTTGCGGGGGGTGTTGGACGGCGTGACACGTAGCGTCGGCGTGATTGATCTGAAAAAAAACTAACGAAGGTTTTTCTTTCACTGAGGCCTTAGGCCACAGTAACAGGTATAAAACCATGTGCGAATTTAACAATTTATTTTCTTATGAAAAAGCGATTCACTCATAAAATTAATTACACATTTATTTAGCATGAATATCAAGCTGTTAGAAAAAATATGTTTTTTTTTTCGATCTACAAAATGGCCGACTGCTCGAAACTTCTCGAAACAGCTTTTGCAATTGATGTGACAAATAACTTCAACAAGTTTCAGTCGATTTACTTGAAATTTAAAAGTTATGTTCCTAATTGCATTTCGCAGAGAAGTACGTACGGAATTTCTGATTAATCGAAAACTTTTCATTTTATGAGCAGTTATAATGAAATTTGTCACTGAAAACTCATTTCTTAAGTTCAAATACCTACAATTTTTTAATAAAACGATATTTTTTTTGAATAACGAGAATTTTTGTTATCTGTTCTAGGTAAAAAATTGTGGATGCTAAATGTCACGCCGCGAAGCGCCTGAACAAAGATAACAAAATAAAATATTAGTAGTTGGCCATTCTGTACATCGAAAAAAAAAAAATATTTTTTCTAACAGCTTGATGTTCATACTAAATAGATGTGTAATTAATTTTAAGAGTGAATCACTTTTTCGTGCGAAAAACAATTGTTAAATTCGCAAATGATCTTATACCCGTTGCTGTGGCCTAAGGCCTTTATACTCATACGCAGAGTATGAACTAAGAAAAAGTGAGAAATGTCGAAAGTCGATGGAATTGTACCCTTTGAGACGAAAAGATTGAAGTTTCCAAAAAGTATACCTGCATTTTGCAATAAAAAATACGTTTTTTGAAATAATTTTCAAAAACATTTAGGGTCATATTTTAAACCGTAGATTTAACCAAAGAATATAGCAAAGTTCATCAGAATCGTTCGATTAGTTTTTTAGCACACGTCACGCCAGTTTAAAAAGTGCAGTTTAGAAAATCGTGAAACACGTCCGCCATCTTCAAAGATTAACAAAAAAAAATACCATTTGATAGCCAACAATAGTACCCCTAAGTCTCCAAAATCGTGAGGAAATGTTTCCTTTGAGAGATAATATTTGATTGAATTTTTTTTTCTATTTTTTCCCCCCTTAAATGACGTAAAAACATCTCAAGAATAGAATCCATCAGAATTTCTTGATAAGAACTTTTTATAAACACCTGAATTTTGAAACACCTCTGATAACGCCGAAATGATAAATTCGGCTTCTCATTGCGAGCACGTGTTCGTGCTCGCTATTCGTTCGTGCTATTTATAAAGGGTTCGTTTATAAATTTATATTTATAAACTATTTATAAACAGTTCGTGCATTCGCTATTTATGAACAATTTTCTGTTTATTTTTGTCGGTGTTATGATTTAAAAAATGGGTGATAAAGTGTAAATGAACAAAAAGTGAAGCAAAACTGATTATGTCACGCGTAGAAGAAGCAATTTTCAATGGCGTTTTTCTCGAAATGTTTTTTCTGAAATTGGCACGCCGCAGAGATCAAACAATTTTTATCAGATTGACCGCAAATTTTAACTGCAGCTTCTCAGATAGATTTTCCACCGAAGTACACACCGTTTTTGAGGTTAATTAACAATTGCGGTTTTTATAAACAAATTGTGATTGATGTTTTCGTGAAAACTCAATTTTTTTTTCAAACCAATGCCAAATTCGCAAAAATCAATATTTTTTAATATTGTTGTGCATTTCCGTGGCAAAACTCGAGTTGATAATGAAAAATGAAATTATGCGTGCCGATTGGTACCTTGAAAAAAATGGTGTTGGCCCGAAGTGCTGTACACCGCCATTTTGTTTGTGAAATTGAAAAAAAAAATAATTTTTTTGTAAACCTCAATATACAATGAACAAACGGCTAAAAGGATTTTTCAATCGACTTTATAGTTTTGTCGAAAAAATCCAAATAATTCCCTTTTTTAAACGCTCTAAGCAAATATTACCCCATTAAAAAAAAATCATGAAAATCAGCAATTCTTTTCCTCGTCTAAACATTTTTCCCCGCCCCCTAAAGTTTCTCCAGTCCATGGGTCCACAGATGGCTTATTTCGTCGCGCGATCTCCGGTCGGATCTATTTACACGAGAAGAACCAGAGAGACAAACGCCCTCAGGAATATTCGTCCATACAGATGAGACCACGATCCAGGGGTGGAATCCGTATTTTTTATTGGCTTTTGTAACTTGTACAGCACTGAGTATAGTTCTGCGAATAAATGAATCAAATAAATAAAATAAATAAAGAAATAAAATAAATAGGAAAGCAGTAGTAATAATACTACTAGTAGTAATAGTAAAAAATAAAAAATAAAATAAATAGACGCGAAAGATGTTCAGTGTCGCGAAAGTTTTTCCGCAAATGATCCTCTCGGCCGATCCCACTGTATGTAAAAATTCCTAAATAAAGAAGTATATTCCATCCGTTTTGTCGCCGCCACCGCCCCGAAGAAAGCTCGTTGATACTGGGCGAAAGGAAAGCGTCGAACTAGGAACTCAGTCGATGGAAGATGGGACCTGGTCTTGGTGGAAGGTTTAGGGTGGTGATACCACCTCCTCCCTCAGTTGGGAGGCCGATGAGTACCCCCCCCCCCCACACACATATATATATATATATATAAATAATTCCACATATGGACAAAAATGATTTTGGACACATTCGATTGCGCGGACCATTCCCCATACAGCCTCATGTGCTGATAGGTAACCCCGCATAGATACACGGAGTTTGAAACATCCTTTTTCTGTATATATATAAGGGTGCAGTTTTCTCGAAAGCAACTCGAGCGGGCCGTTAGGGGTGGGCGACAGAGGGAGGTTTTCCTGCTTTTAGACCGAAAGAGATGTGGACGTGTGGTGGTGGTTGGTCGCTCGATGGTGGCACACTACAAGAGAGAGAGTTGGTTGAGTAGTAAAATGTGATCGTTTTTCATACATACACACATATATATATATATATATATATATATATATATATATATATATATATATATAAGGAAAAATGCAAGGAAGGGCGAAAAGGCGAATAAGATAAGGAGATAGAGCAGAGAAAGGGTAGACAGCGAGTGAGCGCAGAGGAAGGAGAAAAGGAGACTCTGAGAGAGAGGGGGAGAGAGAGAGAGAGAGAGAGAGAAAGCACAGGAGGGTGAACTTTGGTTGGTTGGTCAGCCGGTTGGGTGGTTTATACCATCTTTCATGTAATTACTGACATAAAAGACCATGAAGATTTTTCTTTCTTTCCCTCTCTATCTAACTCCTCCGATTTCCTGATTCGCCTCTTTCTTTCCCTCTCTCTCTCTCTCTCTCTCTCTCTCTCTCTCTCTCTCTCTCTCTCTCCCTTGAGCGCCCGACCTCTCGCTCTCTCCCATCTTTTGCGTGTCTTTTTTTTCTCCTCCGGGGAGTAGAAAATTTTCAATTCCATTCATGTAAATTATTGTAGCGCACTGGCTCTCGACATGTGCAACTTGTATTAATGACGCAGTAAAGGAGCAGACGGGCGGAGAGCTGCCCATTAGCGGATGAAAGCGGAGGGCTCTCAACGCATAGCCCGATAATAGCCCGACTTATACCCCGCCGTATGGTTGTGTATAGTTTAGGCCACGTTACCGGGATTCGCCCTGTGCCCTCCTCCCCCTTGCCGCCGCCCCCCACCCACCGCCGCTAAACTCGAAAGCCACACCGGGACCATACCAGTTCTTACTGCTCTCACCTTTCCTGAAGCTGCGATACTGCAGCGCACACGCGGTATATCCTGGCCGTTTGCCCGTCTGTCCGTTCTCATATGCGTTCCACTCGTGCTCTCTCTCTCTCTCTCTCTCTCTCTCTCTCTCTCTCTCTCTCTCTCTCTCTCTCTCTCTCTCTCTCTCTCTCTCTCTCTCTCTCTCTCTCTCTCTCTCTCTCTCTCTCTCTCTCTCTCTCTCTCTCTCTCTCTCTCTCTCTCTCTCTCTCTCTCTCTCTCTCTCTCTCTCTCTCTCTCTCTCTCTCTCTCTCTCTCTCTCTCTCTCTCTCTCTCTCTCTCTCTCTCTCTCTCCCCCTTCCTCTCTTTTCGGCCTCGCTTCCGTGCCTCAAAAAGTTATTCCGTTCCTTCTTTTTTCTTTATTTTTCTTCTTCCTCCCCCATTTTTCGCTTTATTTCGTTTTTTTTTTTTCGCGTCCTCGCATATTCGCATGCCGTAACTATATATCTCTTTCTGTTTCTACTTGCGCAAGACATCTTTTTAACCGTGGCGGCTTCGGACCGACGGAAAGGGACGCTACCCTCTCCAACCCCCCCCTCGCCCCGCGGCCCATTTTCTCTTATTTGCCCATCTCGCATTTCTCATTCGACCGACCTGCTGCTGCGGCTGCTCTTCACGTCGTCGAAGCGCTAACGAGCTTTCCCAACTAAATCACCTCATCAGAACCTGCGTGCGGTGCGCGGAATTATTGTGACACTTCCGGATTCGCAGCGATTCGTTTTCTCTCTTTTCTTGGAAAAAAAACATCGAAAATCGAACGAGGTGTGACGATTCTTGTGAGTTTATTGTCCTTTTTTCTTTCGCAGTTTTCTCGGGGGTATGAGTGTGAAACGGTATAAGTCGTATCACAAGATCGATTTGTTTGGGTTTGTTTGAAAATCAGAGAGACGAATTGAAAATTAAATACATTTTTTCATACATACAATAAAAACATTTTTTTAGTTTAAAACTAAACTAGAAGTTTAAAACATTTTCTATTGATTAAAACATTTAGCTTAAACATTTTCTATTGTGTGAGGGGATGGATTTTTATATGTTTATCCATTTGTTAATAACAAATGATCAAAGATATTTTGTGGTCGTTGAAAATTGAACTCATTTATACAGTTTGCCATTTTCTTATTATTGTAATTACATTATTATATAAATTATAGTATATTATATCAATTATGATTATAAATATCATATTCGTTAATATATTTTAAAATAATGAATAAAAAAGGCACGAATAAAAAATTATTAATGATTATTAATATATTATCATCATATAAATTATAATTATCATAGTATATATGTATTATTTCATATAATAAATAATAAATGAAGTGATATATAATTAATTCACAGGGTATCCTGTTATGAATGGAAGTCATTTGTAGAAATGGCATGCGACAAACCACAAGCAGATTGAAAAAAAATAACATAAAGCCGAAATCTCAATAACCGTGGTACTTTTACTAAACTGAAATTCCAGCACATAGTAGGACATGATCTCACCTATCCACAGTTGCAGGATTATCCATTCATGACAGGACAGCCTGCATATAAATATATCAATATTACACGTATAATATGATTATTTTATAATTTTATAATTATTATAGTATACGTATTATTTTATCATATTATCCCACCCCCCATATTCGTCAGGAGATACTTTTTCATTTTTCATCAATAAGAAAACAAATGAGGAAAAATCGAAAAAAGAAAATTAAAAGTCGTTTGAGCAGTACGTAAAAAAATGTTTGGACCTCTCAAATTTTGTATGCATTACTTTTGCATAACGTAGTAACATTTTCCGTTGAGTATGGCGAAAAATTTTTTTTTTGAACCACCCTTATATCTATATATAATACATATATATATATATTAGGGTGGTTCTATTTCTATTCTACCCTAATATCTATATATAATACATATATATATATATATATTAGGGTGGTTCAGAAATTTTTTAAAAATATCTTATATATTGTTTCATTATATTTTATATTAAAAAAATTTAATATAACATATATAATAAAATACAATATATTTTAATTACAGGATATCTTATATATATATATACATATATATATCCGGCCGAAAAGAATATTCATTTTTTTTAACCACCCTATTATATATATACATATATATATGTATATAGTCCGGCCGAAGCCCGTCCAAGTGCGCACGTATCGAAAAACGAGAATTCTCTCGGAGTCGCGGCCCCATATTGGTACCGCGTGCCGAATCGCGACAATAAAAACGAAGCGGCGTCTGTATTATATTGTGCTTCTGGCAAGTGAACCGGTCAGAGATCCTCGTCGCTTTCGGGCTACCCCGCGTCGAGAGGTCTTTGCGCGGCTGCACGCGAGCGACGCGCCATGCAGTGCGATTTGCCCCGATGTCGTGCCCGCGTATGGGAATGGTAACAGGTACGCTGCGACCGGGCCTCTTCGCGAGGATCGAGCCGCGTAAAGAAGAAGAGTCGATGGCGTCATCCGCGGAAGATATCGAGGGGACCAGTTACCCGGGAGTGTGTAGGCACGTATGTGGCTTGTACGAGCACTGAGGCGACTCCTACAAAAGTCACGTGCACGCGAAGAACGCGCATACGTATGATAATACAGTTGGATGAAGAGCCGACGTGAACGCGACTACTGCCCTCGCGATACGAGGCAGAGGAAAGCGTTCTTTCGCGTTATCCAGCCGACGGGCCTCGTCATTCGATGCTCTCAATAATATTCCTCGGATACGTGATATCCGCCGGTGATATTTATCGAGTTGCGCATAACGAGGTGCCCGTGCGGAAATTTGCTGGGGGGATTCTAACCGTATGCATCCTATCACATGTGTAGGGAGACGTGAGGCATCCCTATCAAATTCCTATGGAGATTTCATCATCGTGGTAATTATTTTATTCAATTGAAATCATTTTGAGCGTATTACGAGGTCCGAATGACCTGACATTTTTAATTATTAATTAAACGTATTATTTATTTGAAAAGTACGTATATTTTTGGTTCGAGGCCTTAGGCCACAGTAACGGGTGTAAAATCATGGGCGAATTTAACAATTTATTTTCGTGTGAAAAAGTGATTTACTCATGAAATTAATTACACGTCTATTTAGTATGAATATTGAGCTGTTAGAATTTTTTTTTAACGATAATAACGATAATTTTTTTTAACGATAATAACGAATATTAATAACGAATATTAATAAATATAAAAGAAATTTATAACGAAAATTTTCACGGAAAATTCATTTCTTAAGTTTAAATACCTACAACTTTTGAATGAAACAATATTTTTTAAATTCTGTACGTACTTCACTACGTATTCTAACGTCGATTGACGAGAATTTTTGTTTTTTGTTCTAGGTCAAAAATTGTGGATGCTGAATGTCACGCCGCGGAGCGCTTAAGGATGTTGAGTCCCAAATCGCAAATGATGATAAAATTCTGAAAATTTGGTATGTTTCTGTATGAAGTATTTCAGAGGTCGTGTAAAAATTTCACGACAATTAGGAAGCTCGTTATTGAACAATTAACATTCACAAATTAAATGCCGTCTTATGGAAACTGATGTAACTTTGCAATAAGTTTTTTTTTTGACCTCTCAATTTTGTAATATCTACAATATACTGAAAGCAACAGAAACAAAACGAAGTTTATTCAGAAATTTTTTTATTATTTCTTTTAAAAATTGTTCTTAACAAAATGTTAATTTTTTAATAACGAGCTTCCTAATCGTCGTGAAATTTTAACACGACCTCTTAAATACTTCATACAAAAACATACCAAATTTTTAGAATTTTCTTATCATTTTTTATTTCAATCCTTAAGGAGGTTTAAGTAATGATGATAGAATTCTGAAAATTTTGTATGTTTTCACATGAAGTATTCAGGAGGTCGTGTAAAAATTTCATTACGATTAAGAAGCTATTTATTGAACAATTAACATTAACATGTTTCGTAGGGACTCAACATCCTTAAAAAAAAGATAACAAAAGAAAATATTTGTAGTCGGCCATTTTGTGCTTCGAAAAAAAAATATATACTTTCGAACAGCTTGATATTCATACGAAATACATGTGTAATTAATTCTATCAGTGAATTATTTATTCATACGAAAAAAAAATTATTAAATCCGCACATGATTTTATACCCGTTATTGTGACCTAAGGCCTTAATAAATAAAAATTTCAGGTCATTTGAGGCAGCCTATAGTACCTCGGACGTCTGTTTCTGCCTTTTGTAGCCGAAGTCTGAGTCTTTTATTTCCAATCGAAGATTCGTAAATTGTACTTTACGAATTTTTACGATATCCAATCCTGGACGTTTAATCCACCCGAGACGTAGCGTTGCATACAGCTTCGTGCACACGTACATATGTAAGGCGAGAAGTTGGCGATGAGTTTCCTAAAAATGAGCCGAGCTGGCGAGAGTGCATGCGACGATTGGAGTAGCGTTGAAGCTAAAGGCTTCACACTTTGTACGCGGATATGAATCTCGTGCACTTCCCGCGCGCGATATCTCGTTGTCGCTTTTCTCGCCGGGCAATTGCAAAATACTGTCTGATGAGGAGCGATTCGCGAGTATTGCGGAGAACCCGTTGCCGTTGTCGGAGAACAGCAAAAGCACTATTTGCGATCCCTTTGGCATGTTTGAGGCTCGTGGCCTCCTCCCGGTACATAAAGAAGACAAACCGATTGCCGTGAACTCCTACACATTCCAACAAACGAGCGTTCTTTACGAGGTCGGGCTCTATCTACACTCATATACATATACAGGGTGTCCTGTTATGAGTGGATAATCCTGCAACCGGCGATAGGCCAGATCATGTCCCACTGTATGCTGACATTTCAGTTTAGTAAAAGTATCACGGTTTTCGAGACAAAAGTTGTCTGCTCTTGGTTTTTCGCATGCCATTTCTACAAATGATAACTTTTTTCGACCCGCTTAAAAAAAACAATACTCTTGGTTATTTGTTTTATCTAGAAAAGTCCTCTTCTTAACCTTAAATTATTATTAATAATTAAAAATTAAATTAAAAGAAATTAAACTTTAAAAAAATTCACTCTTGGTTATTTGTTTTATCTTTATTAAAATTAAATACTCTTGGTTAAAAAATACTCTTGATTCTTTGTTTTATCTAGAAAAGTCCTCTTTTTATCCTTAAATTTTAGGGAAATTTTACGAAAAAGATCTTATGCGGTATTTTCATACAATCCAATTTGAACATCTGACTTTGATAACCTGCAGTGTAAAAAAAATGTAGAATTTGTATAAATGGCATGCGAAAAACTATGAGCAGATGATTTTTTCTAAAAATAACATGAAGCCCAGAATTAAAGGTACTTCACACGCAAGTACCATTGGGAGGTACCATAGGAGCCGCCGATGTACGAGTCCACGCATTTATGTGTCCTTATCACCGTGTATCCGGGTGTTCAAAGCGGGGAGCATTGGCCGCTGTCCTCCCTCGTTCTCGCTCTTCGTCTCCTCCTCATACGTAATGTACGTCCGTCGGGAGAGGTCTCATGAGAATTACCGATACGCAAAATAGGAAAGAAGAGATTTGCGATTATCATCAGCCGTTCTAAAGTCATTGGCCAGGCGAGAGAGGCAAGAAGAAGACGAGTGATGCTGTTTGGATGTTCTGGCTGGGATGTCTTCTCCGAGGCTCGCGGAGGCCGCAGCTCGGTATATACGTATGCTCGGCAGACTAGGGAAGGAAGGCCGCTTCCTCTGCGTGGCTCCAGTCCGCAATGCCAGGACGTTCTGGCATGTAAATGGACGCGGGGAGATAAGAATTTAATCGAATGGCCTTTGCTCCTGCGAGGGATCGATCTACATGTGAAGTATTCCGCGTGCCCGATCGTATTTTAAGGAGGTTGGAGCCTGCACAATCCTAGATGAAGCCTACTTTTTATCTATACATTGTTCTCTAGACTATACTGAGTCTTTAGGAATTTTTTGATTTTTTTTCACCGCAATACACCGGAGATAAAAAATAGTTTATTTTATGTAATTTTACGTGTAATAGTTTTTTTATAGTAATTTTACATGTAGAAGATCAAAATGTATTTTTTTTAATTTTGGGCACAGGGAAACTGCGGAAAACCTCTGTCGATTTCGATTGCCATATTGTTACCAAGTTTCAACTGCGTTCATTATTATTATCGAAATTTATTCATCATTGCCGAAAGCAGTTCGATTGCCTCCCGCCAGGTAGTGGAGTCCAGCGGTCACCCATCCGAGTATTGGTCCGAGCGCAGGCCAGTGGATGAAGATCGGCGAAGCCGCACATAGCCGACGCGTGTTCGCTACCGTCGTTGGAGGTACTTCA
Source organism: Ophion costatus (assembly GCA_951751655.1). NCBI lineage: Eukaryota > Metazoa > Arthropoda > Insecta > Hymenoptera > Ichneumonidae > Ophion > Ophion costatus. The sequence continues at coordinate 20,196,515 of OX632366.1, read as the reverse complement.
TATACGTTTCCCCGGCGACCGACGTATCATCGATGATGATCAAATCACCGATCGCACTGGAGGTTCGCGGAGTCGCGTCGCCACACCACGTGACTTTATCTCTTTCATTCGAGTATATATATGTGTGTGTGTATATACGAGGCGTTATAATTTAGCGAGAACGCGGCCCGCTCCGGTGACGAGGAAGGAAGTGTATAAAGGAGGGATCACGGCCCGTGCGGAGGATTTTATCGCGAGGAAAAAGAAGTGGTTACTGAAAAGAGATGAGGTGCACACGATTGGAGCGAGAGCGAAGCCGCGAGATGAGAGTCGAGATTGCCTCGGAGCTTCTCATCCTCATCGCGGGCTTTCTCCCTTGCTCCATTGCCGCGCTCTTACGTCAGTGCAAACTCTCCTTGCCCGTAGTACCATCGATAGTATAAACGCTGCCATCCAAACCGCTCTTGCTCTTCTTTCCCTTTTTTTTCTCACGTGCAATCCTCCACTTCATATACTCGACTGCCATAACCCGCTTATGCATGGCGTGTAATATCGTCGTATACACGAGTGTGTGTGTCAGCCTGTATGCACTCAAGCAAACCTCCATCATAGTGCTGCAACTATATGGATTTTTGATTCGAATGCTGAAGTCGCGTCTTCGCGATGTTTTTTCTCTTCGTCGACTCGATCAGTACAAACGTGGAGTATTGTACATTTGCCTCGAGGTCATCGAGCCCAGCAGTTGTTGATGAGGATGAGCTGACGTAAAAAGGGGTATAGGAAATGCCATGTAGATACTATGATTTTCTTGATTTTTTAGCATCCTGATCTTCTATCCTGGACTTTCTACCTATTTGATGTGTGTGTGTGTGATCGCCATAAGCGGAGATAAAAATCTATTCTCACCTGAGACATCAGCCATTCACCTCCCTTGTCGCCCTGATGCTCGGCCAACGAGTCCTCTTGTTCTCATCACCCGGAATGCCCACGGCGATACAAAGAGATTGTTATACGATCCGTCGTTATGCACCGATCGTTAGGGATCATGCGATACTTGTGTATACGTGCATAGTAAGTGGGTCTCGTGGGTAGTAAAAGCTGGCAGCCATACGAGAACAAAGCCAGAGCCATTCGCATTCACGAGGGATTTGATTGGCTCAAGCGGCGAATCTGACTCCTAACCCAAGTATTTGTGTTACATAACCTTGGATCGCTAAACCCGAACGCACTGCTGATACGAGTATTGTATGAGGTGACTTCATATCGCAAAAGCGACCACGTTTCATTGGACAAGTTTGATTGGGCAACCCCGAGAGTTCCAAATGTCCATACCTTGTGGTCATTGGATCTCCGTAACATCTTCATCTTGAAAAATTGATTCTCACGTAGTGAAGAATGGACGTACATAGTGAGTGACTCTTGCGGGTAGTAGAGGCTGGCGATGATACGAGAACAGAGTTCGAGCCATCAGACATTGTCTGATTGGCAAAGCCGACGATCTGACTCCTAACCAAAGTATTGATGTTGCATAATCTTAGATCGCTAAACCCGAACAAAGTGCTGATACAACATATTGGGCAACCCCAAGTGTTCCCAATATGGATAGCTTGTAGTCATTTGATCTCCGTAAGTTGATTGTCGCATAAAGAGTGACGGATGTACATAGTGACTGGCTATCGTGGGCAGCAGAGGCTGGCGATGATACGAGAGCAGAGGCCGAGCCATCAGGAATTAGTTGATTGGCAAAGTGGTCGATCTGATTCCTAATCTAAGTATTGGTATGACGTGTCCTCATACTGCAAAAGCAACTGCATATTTTCGATCGAAGAAGTTTGATCGGGCAACGCTAAGCATTCTTGATATAAGCGACTGGTGGAACTTTGCTCGTGCCCCAGCTTGGACGAACAATGAATGACACTTTCCGTAACATCTCCATCCTATGACATCCCAACAACCTCCATTCCATAAGAGGCCAGACAAACTCCATTCCACAACAGCCCCACGCAACCTCGTTTCTACGGTAACCCAAACAAACTCAAACACACGATTCCCACACTTTTTGTCCAAATAATTTCAATACAAAGAACCCAACAAGCCCTGGCCGGAGTGCTATGGAGCTTTTAAGAAAAGAATGGATACCTGCATTATCGATAACATCGAACATCGTTGCTCCCCTAATAAAATTGGAACGATCAAACCCCGCGTGGTTCAGATACATCAGTCGATACCGTAACAGCTGATACGCGATTCTCGTTCGGTCGAAAAGCCTTGGGCATCTTGATGGATAGAGAGTCGACAAATGCTCAAGACTCTCGCCCCCGATAACATAATACATCACGCGCTCACGAGCAGACAATAGACCCTGAGATTACCCCACAATGGCCGATGATTCACTTCTTCTTCTCATTACCCTGCTTTGTCGTTGAGCACCCAGGGTCTCGTGCCCGCGTCTCGCTATCATTAGAAAAGTAATGGAGGGCCCCCGCCTCGTTGATTTTCCGCGGCCTCCTCTACTCTTATATTATCCTCAAGAAATCGAGGCATCGGATTCGCACGAGCCAGCTTATATATCTGTATTTACGTATCAGGACTACGTATATATGTATGTATATATTCAATACATATCTGTACATGTATATAAGCAAAAAAGGAGGGTAGGAACATCGGGCGTCGCGGGCGAGCAATACGAGGACAAATTAGAAGGAATCCTTGGATCAGGGCTAAAGAAAACTCTGTTATATCCCCGACCCTTCATCTCGCTGTGTTCTCTCTCTCTCTCTCTCTTTGCCTTTCTTTCTATATTCTTGCTCATATTTCTTCCCTATACTCATCTCTTCCAGTTTGCTCCTTTATACTTTCATTCTCGTCCACTTTGTGCAAACGCCTCCTTGATTTTGCCATATAACTACTTTTGTAAAATCACATATATACCTGTAGGCGTGTACACATGGGTGAATATTGTACCCTAGTCCAAGCAAAGCCAAACACCGATATGAATATTCCACTGTAAAGCGAATCAAAAACATCTGTCTGAATTCTCTCCGAACTCTACGCCGTCCAATTTTCAAATCCAAGTTCGATTAAATATAATTCTCATTTTGGAGGCAGACAATATGCGGTGCATAATTAGTTTGTGCACCCAACTGATTTACACGAGGATCAACGCGATCTTTACTTTGGTTCGGACAAGCTAACAAACTGTGTTCGATCAGCCGTGAAATAGACCGTATGATTCGTATATTTTATAAATATATACATACCTCTGTATATAGATAATCTGACGGATCTGGTAACATTGTATTGTTTCTGCAAAATGAAGGCGATGCAGCCGAATCGCTGCAGGATGTTGACCCGATTGGTGAGCGAGAGGATAGGTACAGAGAGAAAGAAAGGAAGAAAGGCTGCGGTGCGGTCAGCAGCGTACATAGCAGCAATTCTCCATGATGACCCCGACGGCCAATGCACGTGGTGACCTCGCGGTTGAGCCTCTCGCGATAGGAACACGTTGAACAAGTTATAGTGCAACGTTTCGATACAGACAGACACACACATACACACACGGTCATCCACATGTAATGCACACTCACCTGCATATATCTATGGAACTGTGGTGCACATGTATATATACGTGCGGGAGAGATGGCCGTAGCGATGCAGCAGCCGATCAGGTACATCACAAGCATAAAGCATGATGCGTCTATAGCGTACGAGCTGCGATGAACTGTATACAAGGTCCTGTTCCGCGTTAACGCACAGACCTGCCAAGTCTCTCGGATCTCGACCGACTAAGATTACGAGAGGGCTCATTCGCGATAACAACACGGTGCAAGGGTATTACCTATATATATATATATATGTATATACAAGGGTACTACATATATATCTATATAAACTCTTCTGCTTGTGCCGACTGGCACGCGAAACGTGATCCGTCAAATCGTTAGCGCGCCATTTCGATCGAGCGTGGCAAGGCTACTTGCAGGAAATTGATTTCACCCGGCTCCGCACGCTGATCAGTCGCTGCTGATCTCTCGTAAATCGTTTACGGCACTTGACGCGTCGCGAGAGCGAATCGATAGACCGCGCTGTTCATTCAGAGTTTCAGAGAATGTTGAAATGATACGGGTGATAGCTTGGAATGATAGCTTAGAAAGAACATCATCTGCAGTCATCTTTGGGTGGTGGGACTATGGATGACAGTCCACGGGTCGTGAACTTCACAATAGTTGGTGCAGGCACCTGCGAGGGCCAGTAAATACTAGCTAGCAATCAAAGAATAACATCACTTGTCAACGGAAAAGCCACTTGCATTCGCATGTTCTTTCCTGCCCGATCCGCAACGAGAGTACATGTCGAGTCATTGATCGATGGCGAAGCGTTTTCATACTACGGTCAAGATTCATGAATTTTGATTTCGAATCTGGAAATCTTGTTTGGTTATATGTAGGCACACGCACACGGACTGAGGTGCCGATCTTACGGGGGAAGTGATACTGGCAATGAATTCCGTTCTAGTCTAGCCGCGGAAAAACGGCCCGCGAACATCGTCAAGTTTGGGCGGTTTGGTTCTTTATCGTCAAGAGGATTATGTCCTGCAGCGATGCAAAAAAGATGGCGATTGGGAAATCTGTTTCATTTTCTGACCATTCTGCCCAGTGATGTTGATTAAGTGGGAGTTTGGTTGATGTACGCAAGCAAATTATTGATTGGCTGCAGTCATGGCATACATAGCATATAGACAAAATTGCAGTTATAGCGTACATATCAGCTCAGCTCAGACGCTGACGCGTTTGATTCCCGTTGGCATTGCGGAGATCAAAGCAACGTCCAATGTTGTTCGACCAGGAATCGTGGTTGTCTTTGACAAAAGAAAAATGAACTTTGGTATTTACTGTTTCGGCGCTGATAACGTGGAACCTCCCATCTGAATTGACAGCATGATGGTATTTAGTGATCCTTTCAATAGGCGAGCTTGCATAAACCCAAATACGAGATTCATGCTCGCATCGCATTCATTGGATATCGGATCTGTTAATTAGATCCTCATCACGTTGACCAGTCTTGTACCTATGAATCAAAATATTCGAGTCATAGTTTGTTTTGTTAACACATATTGCGGATCATCTCGCATATAATTAATTTCGATCATTCGCCCTCGGGAACTAATCATTGTCCTGTGGATATGGCAGGTAAAATTGTCTTCAATGTTGGATCACATGAACAATAATTTTTTTCCCTTTGAAACACGTATTCCTAGTATCACATGGCTGGGCTGCAGCTATGTGAGTGAGGTTTCCAGGTTTGAAAACCTTGCAACGAAATAGAGCTGAGCCGGGCATAAGACTATATTAATTTGACGAAGTAAAGAGAGATCGCTGGAAACGTTCCAACGCTTGAATTTCCCTACCAATTGTCAACTCCCTCGCCATACCTTTCTCCATCTTCGTTCACTCGCTCTCCACGTAATTAGCCCTTTATCCAATAGACGGAACGGGAAACGAGATATCGAAGGAATCGAAACGCGCTTCTGATCTCCCCTACCTGCACTAGATCAGTGGACTTGGTGGTCCGCAAGTTGACGACCTGCCACCGGTTACGAAACGTTTAACGGATCCTTCGCAAAAGCCATCTGACATCGCCGTTATGTTACACTTATCAGCTCTGAGCAACACTTTACCGTTGTTTGATTAGCTTCAACCAAACTCATCGATGGATCACCAAGCGTGGCAGAGAATCTACTGAAAATGGTAACGACCTTCCAGGGTGTCCAAGGTCCGCGTTTTACCGCGGGTTCAATAACCACGCAGTATTCTTTCGTGTCTCGGTCTCTCTGATTCTGAGGCTCGGGAGGATGATCGTCGGTGAGACGTAATCGAGGACGACTCCCGCCGATTCGTAGATCTCGTGTATACGCTTTGTGCCTTTCTCTCTCTCTCTCTCTCTCTCTCTCTCTTCCTCTCCCCCTTTTGCGGGCGTATTTGCAATAAATCCCGAAGAAGATGGTAGTGTGTAGCTCCTCGGGATCGGACACGCGCGTGTTCGTATAGACACGCAAGTGTACATGTGCACGGACATGTTATAGGAATACTTACACAAGTGGATTATTTATGGAAGTTCATCGAGCGCGTGCGCGCCCGCGCGCCGACGATGAAAATTTCCCTGTGTTTAAGTTAAATCTAATTTACGGTCTCTTGGCATATGTATATATGGCGTAGGTAAGTTACACCGCTATATAGCATCCTCGCGAGAGGTTTATTCTCGAGATCTTCCTCCCCTGCCTCACCTCCCCAAGTACATCCCGTGTATGAGAAACATAAATCATAATCGCCTCAACGCATAGTATCCCGTGAGTCCACGTGCAGGTGTGTGTGTCTGCCAGGTCTTGCGTACATGCGCGTCCATGGTGGGCAACGTTATATGCGATGTCCAGCGGGGAGATAATGGTTTTGCTTTCGCACGCACGCGCAACTTTTAAGCAACGCTTCGGATTGCCCGGAAGGGTCAACGGACGCGATCTCGACGCGATGGTGGGCCGGTGTGTGTGTGTGTGCTCGGATAACCACCCTGTGATGCTGGAGGTGTCCAGCGTGGCGGCGGACGGAGCAGCAGCTCGTTTCTCACTCTGGACCAAGTTTTACATGACTTTTGACTCATTCCACATTCCGCAGTGTCGCTCTTTGCTAACCTTTTTGACGGCACAGCTGCCTCTTTCGCAAAGGATGGAGAGGGACCATCCAGAAGAACGGCCGCAACTGTAACATCCCCGCAAAGGCGTCCAGACACACTCACCCAACACCCTTGCGGATCAGACCTGCGCTGCTGTCTTTGCTGCGCAACTCTTCTTCGCTATCCTCGTGTGATGCGTACAGTTGCACGGATCGCTGTCGTGGCAACACTCGTCGCTCATCCGAATGTAGTAGACCTCCTTGTCTAAGCAAGCATCCTTTGGATTCAAATGTAACGCAACTGTGCACCCCTGGCCGTGTCTCTTCTCAACCGACTACGCTCTTTCTCTCGTGATACTCCTTCCCACGTAGTACCCACCCTGCTACGTCCATGAATATTTCATCGCGCAACCCTGGCCGCCCGCTGCATAACCTCTATTCCTCTTGACTTGTGCTATATCCACTCGTGTTCCCATTTTCCCGGCTATGTCTATCACGCCTTCTCTCCCTTTTCGTCTTTGTCCATCTCTCCGTATGTGACTATGCGGTTAGCACGGATCTCTAGCTTCTCCCTTCGCTGGCCTGGCGTCTCTCTCGCGCGCACATCTTTGTGGATTCTTCTCTCCGGCTAGTCCAGCCTCGCCACTTTCCGGAACATGCTCCGGAGAGTATACGGTACTATCTGAAAAACACGTCGCCCACTTTGACGGAACTAGACGCATGCACTCGGCTCGCCTCTTAGCTGTGTTGAGGTGCACCACCAGCTCGGATCGATACTTGCTGGGAAACGCATCACAGTCCCCATCTGATATTTCAGGTGGGGACTGTTATGCGACATGGAGAGATATGGAAGACCTAGCTGTGCATTTTTGATATATACACTGATGACAATGATGAGCTTCTTGAGGGTGTGACGCGGGCCCACCGGTTTTGGCACTACTTAGGAATTGATAGCTGCAACATGTTTAGAGACTCACTGATGACAACGATGATCTGCTTAATGGCTCTACTTCGGAATTAATAGCTACGCTTTGTTTGGAGACTCGCTGATGAAGAGGATGAGGTGGTGTCACGTAGGCTTACGTGATTTGGCCCCGTTGTAGATTTGATAGCTACATCTTGTCTGAAGAGTCACTGATGACAATGATGAGCTGCTTGATGGTGGTGACGTGTTTACCATTTTTGGCACTACTTGGGAATTGATAGCTGCACCTTGTTTAGAGACTCTCTGATGACAACGTTGAGTTGCTTAATGGCTCTACTTCGGAATTAGTAGTTGCGCTTTGTTTGGACACTCGCTGATGAAGAGGATGAGGTGGTGTCACGTAGGCTTACGTGATTTGGCCCCGTTGTAGATTTGATAGCTACATCTTGTCTGAAGAGTCGCTGATGACAATGATGAGCTGCTTGATGGTGGTGACATGTGCTTACCATTTTTTTACCCTTCTTGAAATTGATGTAGCTATGCTTGGAGACTTGCTTGGAGACTCACTGATGACAACGGTGTGCCTCTTGATGGTGTCACGAGAACTCATCGGTTTTGGCTCCACTTAGGAATTGATGGCTGCGCCTTGTTTGGAGCCTCACTGATCACAACGATGAGCTGCTGGATGGTACTTTTTTAGAATCGATAGCTATATCTTATTTGGAGACTCGCTGACGAAGAGCATGAGGTGGTGGCACGTGGGCTTACCTGCTTTGACTCCGTTTTGCAAATGATAGTTACACGTTGTCTAAAGGATCACTAATGACAACGATGAGCTCCTTCATAGTGTCACGTGCTCACTGTTTTCGGCACTTTTTAGATTTGATAGCTTCATCTTGCTTGGGAACTCACTGATGACAACGATGAGCTTCTCGCTGATATCACATGGGTCCGTCCAGTATCGCGCTACGTCCGAATTGCCAACGAGAACAGGCTGTTGCCGAAGCGCAATAACGTTTCGCTCGCAACATGTTGAAGCACTCAAACAATTAATATTAATGTGACCGATGTTGGCATGTACGTAGAGCGACTTTAAAATAAATATACGGTTGTCGTATGGCGATTAGTGGGGTCGGCCCCGTACCGTTGCGGCGTACGCAACGGACGATGATCGATGGCAGTCATAAATAATGCAGCGACAACCCCTGCCCCCATCACTACCCCACTCCCTGTCTTTTCGTATACCTCGGAAGGTTCGACCACCCTGATGCGAGCTACCCCAAACACGTTGCTACAGCCTTTCTCACCCTCTTGTTCGTAGCTACTCTCGCTCCCTCCCACATCGCAATCGTTTCTCTCTCACTCTTCCTCCCTCTCTGCATCAACTTTGCCAACCCCAAAATACCATTTCCGATACACCACGCGCACCCCGCGGCATTCATAGCCGTCTCCGCGAGGCGCGCGCCGTACTTTTGTCCTGCCTCGGCTACGGCACTCGCGCACCCCTCTCCGTGACCCTTAAACCCATTTAATTCGGATCCGGGTTATTAATTATTAATTGGCATCAGGCCCTCATTATATCTCTATCACGCCCGACGCCTCGACATTCTGGTACGGGCATTCGAAAGACCGAGAAAGGGAACGAGAGAAAAGACTCGTAACCGCGTTACGCCATTAACTTGTCGAGCCTCGTTACAATTAGTGATCGTACGTGGATAGAAGGGGAGAGGCCCCCTTACGGTTTCACTTCAAAGAGGAATTCTTGATGCCCGACGATCTTGAATTCTTCGCAAGCCCATCTAAATGCGTGCACCGGACGTCATCGGACTTGCATAAATTTATTTATTTTTAGTGTTCTTTCATATACTCGTTTGAACTTTGCACTGGGTCGCATCTAGACGAGGGCACAGGGAAACTGGGAAGTTTTTCCTACGAGGGAAGTTTTTCCCACGAGAGAAGTTTTCCCACGAGGGCACAGGGAAACTGGAAAGTTTTTCCCAGTTTCCCTGTGCCCTCGTCTAGATGCGATTCAGTGAAAAGTTAAAAACGCCTGAATCGGCAGCTTTGTGCCGATTCAAGTGGCTATACTTTCACTGCCTTTCGCTTTTGTTTACCATCGGAAAACCACTAAAACTCCCTCCCACTCGATGTTTGGTGTACATGGCAGTACGAGGCTAAACGGTCACCCATCCAAGTATCGGCCCGAGCCAACGGCTGCTTGACCTGAGGCCTTAAAGTCATCGACTTTTCATTCCTGTCTTTATTGTTGGTCAACGCTTATCTTTGCATTAGATTTTTTCCGTACGAGTATGGTGTGCCACGCTGTGAAATCGTCGCTGACGAGAGGCTTGAAACATCTGTGTGCGAGAAATGCAATTAAAAATAGTAAAATAAATCGGCGTTTATTGCCAGGAGTGCGGAACGCGTTTGAGATGTGTATATATATATATATATGCCGTGCTTACCGATAAATCGCTGGGAATATTTATGCACGAGCATAAATATCTCAGTATTGCGATGGTCGCGGATAACCCAACGTGACAAGTAGAGAGATAGTGTTAACGGCCTTAAAACGTTGCGTGCTCCACGGAACAATGTTGCGGCATGATAAATATCCCTCGTTCACAGATATATCTATTATATATAGCGCAAGTTTCATTGGTACAGAAGCAAAAAGAAACCCAGAGAGGAGAGAATAAGATTGCGACCTTATTTTTGTTGAAACTATTTGTTACGCTCGGAGCATACGTGACAAAACTCATATTCTTTTTTTTTCTAACAATCAATTGTATCGTAAAGAACGACGTGACATTTCCAGCTTTACAATCGCTGGTAAATTTTTCAATGCGCAAATACAGCATGCGGAATGTACGGTATGCAATTGTGGATTGTTCTTTGACGGTTCTGTGTAAAATTAGGGCTCAAAAAACGGTCGTTTTTATCATTTTTTCTCGTGAGAGTATCGGGACGATGAGGTCAAGGTTTTAATACAAAATAGTACATAGTCTTCCCATGATTGAATTTTTTATTGAAAAATATTGCTAAGAAGGGAATTATTGTTAATTAAATAATGCGCCCAGGTTGCTGCACGGCCGATCAGTGTATGTTGTACTGGCAGGTAGGTCGATTTGACTTGAAAAATTAAAAAAATATACGGTAAATATTCGGAAGTGGGGATCCTGCCCCACTTCCAACACCGTCCCCACCATCAGGCTAATTTTTGTTTGGGTTTATTTGGGCTTGTTTGGGTTTGTTTGGGTTTGTTTGATCCCTTAAAGAAAATTAGCCTGATTCTAGCAGGAGCCCCACTTCCGAATATTTACCAAATATACTTTTAGTATAATAGTGGAAGTTTTGCATAACTGGATACTTTTTAAAATTTTGATAATCACGAAATTGTCAAGGTGTAGAAAAAAGTTTGATTTACAACTAAAAATGCAACTTTAATAATTTATTATCAAGAAATGGATAAACACAGCAAACGCTCATCCAGCCATACGATATATGAAGTGTTAAAAAAACAAGGCTCAGTCCGAACTTGAATTGAATCGGACGAATACATTTTTAGGTTCCTAAAAACATCTCTCGTACCATTTTAGACCGGAACAATGGTGTTGAAGTTTGCACCATTGGTATGCAGCGAAATTTTTTTTTTTCAGAGTGCCCAATTTTGCTTGATTGCAAAACCACGAAGACTACGAGACCACTAAAGTGTTTTTGAGAATCCTCATATTGGGGCCTGCAAGCCGGATCGGCACAAAAGCATTTTGTATGATAATAAGAAAAAAGAAATAAAAAAACAAGGCAAGATGTTGCTGGATCCCCCCAATGCAAACTTCAACACCAAACTTCCTCCGGTCGAAAAAACCTAGGGTCGCCAAATTTTTACTGTTTTATTAGCAGTCATGTCTATTGACATTTCTATTGCTTTGTCTGAGTGTGAATTTTTTTATATAATTTTTCCAGCGATATTAGTTTTTTTTCGAATCGTCTATAAGCATTAGGTGCAATAAAAAGAAATTCATTATTTTTGCCTTCAATTGCATGCAAAAATAGTAGATTTTTTTTAACTACACCTAATATTTTATCGCAAACAAACCAGTCGCCCCATTGGCTTTTTTTTTATTCGACGAGCGGAGGAGCATTTGCATAGCAGGCTTCGGGTATGTATACGAGCATAATGGAACCGTGATACCGTTATCCCTGGTACACATTTTTTTGTCAGCAAAGGTCCGGCTAGTTCGAGCCTCCCTGGTGGATACAACGGTAGCCGTACGTGAGTAAGTAAATTTTTCAGGCTTCTTTTAGTGCTCTCTCTCTCTCTGTCTCTGCCTCTCTCTCCTTCTCTCGCTCTTCACTTACGACAAGGGTGCAAGACGTTACGTATTGGGAGAGGGGGATCATTCATGGCTATTGTACGGGTGCGGAATGGTTCACCGACAGGGGTGATCCTTCCGCTTGTTGCCATTGAGAAAGGAATTCGCAAAGCCCTTTTTGACAAATCGACGGTTGTCGTCGGGGAAATTCTCTCTGACTCTCTCTCTCTCTCTCTCTCTCTCTCTCTCAATGGCCAAAAATACACATATACGCACCGATCTCCGGGATTTATCGTTTCCTCTATTCACTCGAGTGCTCCGGACATAAATAACCGTCGCATTATCGAAAATCTATACATTGAATTCCTACCTACCTCGGATCGTGTGTATTTCCCCCAACTTTATGGCACACGCGAACACGCATTGCTCGTGACTCGCGGTACTCCACTTATGGTCTCCTGTCAATTGTATCGACTCGAATAAAAACTGCCTCGAGATTTAAAAAAAAATCTCAAATCTCATGTGGATAATTCGGCCCAGTAATTGGCAGGAGAAAAAAGGTACTTTTGAGGGCGAAAAAGAAACCCGAGGTACATTCCCGACGAGTGTGGTCGATAGACAGTAGTGTAGGTGCGGTAGGTGTGAGGATTCTGCGATCGCCCTTGTTAGGAGCGTTGGCCGCGGCCAGCACTTGGATGGGTGACCGTTCAAGCATGCATCGGTTTGTGCACAGACTACTGAACGAACGGAAGGCAGTTTTTTCGAGTTTCCGACGGTAACGTAATTGGAAGTCGGTTGAAGTATAGCTGGCACGGGTTTGCAACACTTGCCCTGCGCCCTCGTGCAAATTCTCTGCTGTGAGAATGTGGGGTGAGCGTGAAAGGGAAGGGGTGAAAAAAGCTGCAAGGCATGCGAAGGAATATCAAAGATGTATGAATAAATGAATAAATGAATGAATGAATGAATGAATGAATAAATGAATGAATAAGTGAATACATGAATAAATAAGTAAATAAATAAATATATATAGTATCGCTGTGAAAATGCATGCGCATAAATATTTCGTCCGTCGTGCAACAACAGAGTCAAAACATGCTCACCTTTACGTTTGACCCACCGTTCACAGAAATTTAATTCTGCAATTCAACTTCCAGACAGCGAACGCGAAGAGTTTTCTTTAAACGTTTCTACTTTGAGGTGAGTTGCACTCAATGAGTTTTTTTTATAAAAATAAGCTTTTTTATTTCACAAAATTATCCACCCGTGTGTACCCGAATGTTGCGAAGTTTTTCCTTTTCGTTTAAAATTTTTTTTTAACTTGAAAGCGCTTGTGTACGTAAGAACTATTTTCAGTGTTTTTGCTTTGAGGCATCGTATACGTAAGGACGTTTTCCAGAGTATATTCACTTTGAAGCGCAGCCTCTTGCGCGAAGTATTCCCTTTGCGGGGCTGTTAATTTAACATAGAGTTGCAACGCCGGAAAAATAAGAATTTTTACCTGTTAAATCATTTTGCTATCCCGTATGCGTAAGAACTATCATTTATTACATTATTTCCTTTATGCGTCTGTGGCTCGCGTGCGCGTGATTATCAGTTATCACGAAAACAAATTCACGCAAACGCATCCAAAATTGCGACATAGAGATCGTTTCTGATGATGCTGTGGGGCGTTTTTTTAAAGGGGGGGATACCTTTACTCTTCTTTGCTATTTTTGAGACTTAGGGTATGTTTTATTACTACTTTTGGACATTACATGCTATTTTTTGTGATTTTTAAAAATGGCGAAGGCCTTCAAAACCGGCGTGACGTATAGGTAAAAAACTAATCGTCCGTTTCTGATGAAATTTGGTAAAAATCTTTCTAACCTTATTGTGACATGACCCGAAATGTTTTTGAAAAAAAAGCATTTTTTTTATTGCAAATCAGATATTTTTCCGGGCCTAATGGTACCGTAAAACGGGGTCAAATTGAAATTAAGGGTAACTTTGACAGTTTTTGGGACTACTATAATACGCGCAATTACGGTTTAAATGTGTGCTTAAAGTTTTTTCTGTCGTTGCCCAAATTTGTTGTTCGTTTATAATAATCTTGCTAAAGTTGATTATAATGTTGTCCAAGTTGATTTTGATTTCAATGATAATTATAAGACCGATGAAGTGCTTATAACAGTACCCTAGGTACTTTTTGTAAATTGTTTTCTTAACAAGATGACAATTTAATTGTAAAAAATCGTAATTTTTCATTCAATTCCATCTATAGTGCATAAAATATTTAAAAATATTCTCAAAATGATGCCAAAGTAACCTTTAATCTTTGACACAAGTTGCATTTCACTGCCTTGTCAAAGAAACCCCCCAGTCGACGTTACGTTGACACTTAAAAAAATATATGTAAAATTTTGGGGCCATGGTGGGGCTTGACCTGCTTATGAGAAAAAAAGTACTAGTCGAGCAAAAAAACATTGAATCTAGGATGTTAAAAAAAAGATACCCACAAAAAACTCCCAAAACCTGTTCAAAACCTGTTCGAAACCTGTTCGAAACCTGTTCAAACCCTATTTTACAGTATCTTGGTCCCGAATGTCTCGAGACCGGAAAAAACTTTTTCGGAACTTGACGGAAGAGTCGGCGCTTTTTGGCGGTAGTCCCGATTGAATAGAGGAGACCAGAAGTAAGACGAGGTTTCCATTTCCGGCTAGACCTTATTTACGTACCGGAGGACTTGCTGTACTTGGGGAACATGGAGATAAAATGGATCGCCCTCTCTCTTTCTCTCTCTCTCTCTCTCTCTCTCTCTCTCTCTCTCCTCTCTCTCTCCCTTTTTCTCTCTCTCTCTCGTCCTTCCTTATTCCGTCTCCGCACAAATGTTAGAGAATTGAAATAATGCGGCGAGCACGCGAGTGCTCCTAAGTTATTGCCTCGTGGCGACGGGATGAATACAAATCCCCCGGGGATCGCGAGGCATCGCGCCATTGGCTTCGCGGCTCCGTCTTATTGTTTTCCGGATCAGGAGCAAATATATGTACCCCCGCCTGCCTTTGCCGCCACGACGTTGTCGCAAAGCACAGCTCAATGACAATCGCACGAAGAGGTCGCCTCCAAAAGGGTCCCCTTATATATGCGCTTTATTCAGCGCTATAGGCGAGGCAAAACGTACCTACTCTCACTTTAAGGACTTAGGCCACAGTAACGGGCATAAAATCATGTGCGAATTTGACAATTTTTTTTTTCATATGAAAAAGTGATTCACCCATAAAATTAATCACACATCTATTTGGTATGGATATCAAGCTGTTAGATTTTTTTTCGATCTACAAAATGGCCGAATACTCGAAACTTCCCGAAACAGCTTTTTTCCAATTGGCGTGACAAATAACTTTGACAATTTTCACTCGATTTACTCCGAATTTAAAAGTTATGTTCCTCATTGCATTTCGCAGAGAAGTACGTACGGGATTTCTGATTAATCGAAAACATTTCATTTTATGAGCAGTTTATGAGCAGTTATGGACTTAAGAAATGAATTAATTAATTTCTTAAGTTCAAATGCCTACAACTTTTGGATAAAACAATATTTTTTAAATTCCCTACGTACTTTTCTAGGTATTCTAATGTAGATTGACGAGGATGTTTGTTTTTTGTTCTAGGTAAACAATTATGGATGCTAAATGTCACGCCGCGGAGCGCCTAAGAAAAAGATAACAAAAGAAAATAATAGTAGTCGGCCATTTTGTACATCGAAAAAAATATATATATATTTTCCAACAGCTTTATATGCATACTAAATAGTTGTGTAATTGATTTTACGAGTGAATCACTTTTTCATACGAAAAAAATTGTTAAATTCGCACATGATTTTATACCCGTTACTGTGGCCTAAGGCCTTAACCCGACCACGTGTCCACTGTCGTGAACACGTGGAAGGATATTCGTGCCTCGCGCAGATCCATCGATTCTCACCGCTATTTATCGTAAGTGAGTAGTTCGCCAAGCGGTCGATTGGAAAAAGAGTTACCGATTCGATCGCCGTCTGGCTGACTTAACGTGACGTATGAGTTCGAGATGTAAGAGCCAATTGTGAAATTAAACCAACACGCCCACGCTCCTCGATATTTCTCGTTGTAAAAGTATGAGTAGTAGGTAGTTTTAATATACACAAAGCCCCGCGATCGGGAGATTGTCATTGAAACCAGATACTATAATTCGAATGCCATCCGATTAGAGTATTCGATGTAAACGTTCGAGTCAAAATTTGAAGTGTGCATTGAGTATATGGCAAAGAATTTACTGTATTAATTTGGATTGAATGGTAACATATCGTCAATTGTCCGGAAATTCCTTAAATAAGACTCTGACTAAAACAATCCCATATATAAATATATAATTATATATATAACAATTAGTTTTAAAAACTAGGTCATACACCTCGCGTTTTCTAGGGACTTTTATTAGCATTTTGAGTCCGGGTTCTAGATGTCTAAATTTGATTTCTTCCACGTAACTATTGAAAGAAAAAATAGTTTTACTAGCTGCTTAAACAATGAAACAAAAACTTTACGACTTATTTATCAACGTAAAAAATATAAAAAACAAAATATATAAGTAACAAATGAAGATTTTGGTTGTTATTCTATGTATAGAATCAACATTTGTATATTAAAATACAACCTCAGTTTTGTTTGTTGACCTGCGATATTCCTATTAACATTAACATATAGTACGAATATCTGACATAGGCTATTAATATAAACTTCCGAAAATGGTTTTTTTTTTCATTTTCGGTGAATCATATCACTAAATCGATGTGTACAAATATTTTTCTCATCCATAAATAATATCCATATATATGAACTGCATATTATGAAAATAATGTTCATGCATACTATCACTTTTATGGCCTGAATGGACTATTGCATCACAGAACGTAAATATTTTCGTAACTTTGCCTAGACTCGCAGGCACCACGATTTGTTTTCGAAAACAAGTGCGAGTTATGCATTGCAAATGCACTTTTCTCGCCGAGCATGTATCGGAATTAGATAAGTAAATATATTGCTAGCATTAAGGGGGGCCAGAGAAGGTGAGAGAGAGGACAGAGGTGGAGGAGAGGCCGAGAACCAGGTCTCTGTGGGATAGGATAAATGTCAAGAAGTATAACTTGCGCGATAATGAGCAAGACTCTGCTCTGTGTATTCGTTCGCCAGGTATATTAGGCCTGTCAATCGCCGAGCATTATCTCGAGCTCTTGTGGCTTCGTCATACCGGGCAACTCAGAATAGCCGGCTTCACGGTGGACAAACTCGAGTAATGCGTCGAGCACAGAATTACTTGGATTAAAAAAAAATCCCGGTCTGAATTTCCGAGGGAATAGGGTTCAAAGAAAATCAACCTTCATTTTCTTAAAAGTAAAGAGAATGAATAAAAAATGGAAAATATTCGGAAGTGGGGCTCCTGCTAGAATCAGGTTGATTGTGTTTCTTATTTTTTGTTTAGATTTCTTGTTTAGGGTTTATATATATATATATATACATTAAATTATTGAAACAAAAATTAGCCTGATTCCAGCAGGAGCCCCACTTCCAAATATTTACCGAAACAAAGATTTTTTTGAAATTTCTACATAGGGAAAACGAATCTAGGGTCCTAGTTCTGAGGTTACTTATTTATCAAAAACTTTCTGAATAAAAATAACTAGTAAAAATCGATCGAGGATGAGGAATTGATTAAATTCCATTACCTAGTGTACGATATGTATAATAATAATGAAATTAGAATATTTCAACTAAAATTAACCTAGAAACTAAACCTAAAATGCTAAAAAGCTAAAATTGACTAGAAAAAATTACTAGAAAAAGCTAAAATTGACTAGAAAAAGAATTGTTCACGAACAATTGATTAATTCACTAGATTAATTGACTAGAAAAAGCTAAAATTGACTAGAAAAAGAATTGTTCACGAGAAATTGATTAATTCACAAAAATGTCAATGAAACTTATTCAAGTATTCGAAAATATTTTCAAAATTATTCGAATACATAGAAAGTCTACGTTGCAAAAATGAATAGTACTTCCACTGTCCTCCTCATTGATCTACGAGAAATTGACTGAATTTAATTACCTTGTGTACGATACGTATAACAATGACGAAACTCTAAAGTTGACCTAGGAACTAAACCCAAATACCTAAAAAACTAGAAACTAGACCTAAAAAACTAAAATTGTCTAGAAAGCATGTATTACACATAACAATTAACAATTCATATAATTGTTCTCGAAAATATTGATTAATTCACAAAAATATCAACAAAATTTATTTAATTATCGAGAAAAAGAATCAAAATTGATCGTAAGCAAAGAAAGTCCACGTCGCAAAAATCAATAACACTTTTAGACTCGTCCTTCTCACTAAAAATTCGACCAGCTGTCAAATTGAATTATCACCGAAATTGCAATCCCCTCAATTACCGTACGTTCGTTCGATTCCCCTCGATGTCGTAAGTACGCCACCACATACCTTATTAACATTTATTCTCGATCAATAAAAATCAAAATAAAAAAAAAATCAAAACGTTTCGCCTATGCTTTGAAAAATTGAGGGGCACGATCGCGAGTCGCGGCGTTCTGAACCGTCCTGTACAGACATCGATAACAAAGTAGCAAAACGCGAGACCGACGCAGCGAGCCTGCAAGTCTATCCCACTCTCCGTATCCTCGAATTACTATCGCGGCTTATTGCTCCAGACAGGTGAAATGAAAATTTTCCACGTTGTGCCGGCTGCTCACAACGCGAGCGGAATGCGCGTACACCCATATAAATGACGGGCGGTAGAAAAACAAATAAGAGAAAAACAGGAGGAAAAAAGTGCAGGAAAAATTAATTGATCCAGTTTGGATATACTTTCGAATGTGATTCCGGCCACGATCGCGACGCGTTGCGGTCTACTGAAACTGCACGCGCCTTGTTTTTCACCTGTGTGCGTTGAAATTGGAGAAAGAGAAAAGAAAAACCAAGTGTTGAGACAGAAAAGCGATCATCGCGAGAGAAGTGGATTGAAATTTTCTCTCAGGTCCAAAAGGATACACTGAGGAAAATCTATGGGGTTTTCAACCATATTTGAACTATATTTTATATTTCCCTAAGGAGGTATATTTTATATATTAAATATAAATATAAGTATACCTTATATATTAAATATAAATATAATTAAATATAAGGAGGTATATTTATATATACCTCAGGAGGTATATTTTATAGCCATAGTTACTGCCAAGAGTATAGTTCTGCTTATCGATATTTTAGCAGTTGCATAAATGATGCATGCATTTTTTATCATGTGCGCGTTTTGTAAATATTATGGACTTTTCTCTCAGCGCCGCCTACAACACAATGCTATAGCAATGAGTATGGTGCAATCGGTCGTATGTCGAGCAATCGTATATATGTATGCACATGTATATGCATATAGGGTGTCCTATAATGAATGGATAATCCTGCAACTGTCGATAGGTCAGATCATGCCCCACTATATGCTGAAATTTCAGCTTAGTACAAGTCCCACGGTCTTCGACATAAAAATAATCTACTTTTAGTTTATCGCATGCCATTTCTACAAATGAAAACTTTTTCGACTCGATTTTTTTTCAATCCTCTTGGTTATTTGTTTTATCTAGAAAAGTTTTCATTTTAACCTCAAATGTTAAGGAAACTTGAGAAAAAAAGATATGGTGCCGAATTTTCATACAAACCAATTCGGACAGCTGACTTTGATAGCCTGCGGTGTAAACAAAAAATGTACTACACTTATCGTGCCAACTACTTTGAAAAATTGCTTAGTTATTGTCGATTAATCTCATTTGTAGAAATGGCATGCGAAAAACCAAAAACAGATGATTTTTTTTCATAAAAAAAAATAACATAAAGCACAATCTCGAAAACAGTGGGTTTTTTAATAACCTGAAATTCCAACATATAGTAAAACATTATCTGACCGATGGACAGTTGCAGGATTATCCATTCGTAACAGGACACCCTGTGCATATATATGTATACATACATATATACATATATATATATATATATATATATATATATATATATATATATATATATATATATATATATATATATATATATATATATATATATATATATATATATATATATATATATATATATATATATATATATATATATATATATATATATATATATATAAATAGCCAGTCTCCACTCGTGTGCCGGAAAAGCGGATAATCGCCTTCCGTCTCGTGAGTGACAGCGGCACACGCGTGAATATATAAATACGTTGTACTTTGATATTATTATTATACCGCGGATTCTTGCGTTCTCGATAGAATTTCATCTCGGCTTTGAATCTCGCTTATTATGTGTGCTTCTTTCGCGCCCGCGCGTCAAAACCACCTGCTGCTACACACACGAGCCTATGCAATCGCTCAACGTTGAGTAGTAATTTTAACGCGATTGCATAAATTCCGTTGCGTCCCGACGATATGCAGCTAATTTCCCGGCGCCGCGTGTGATCGATAGCCTTCCACCTTGCGAATCTTTCGTTTTAGCCCGAGTCGAAACTGTACGAGCGGAACGTTCCACAACGAGAATAAAATGTACGCAGACACGGAAATATATATTTATTTTTCATGTTTTTCATTTCTTACGCACTGTATACTACCGGCGATTAATATCGCCACACTGCACTGTTTTTTGATCATGGAAACAGAATTTCGAAAGCATTTTTTTGTCCGAATCTCATCTATATATATATATATATATATATATATATATATATATATATATATTAGGGTGGTTAAAAAAAAAATTTCGCGTCACTCAACGGAAAATATCACTGCTTTATGAAAAAGTAATTCATACAAAATTTGGGAGGTCTAAACATTTTTTTAGGTAGGGCTCAAAAGACTTAATGAATTTTTTTCGATTTGTTATCAATATTTTTTCTTAATTTGTTTTCTTACTCCAAAAAACATGCATACTTGTTAGACGTTCAGTGAAGTAAACACCGTGTTCTTGTTCATCAAGTGGTCGATATAATTTTCACAACTGAATTACATATATTGATTCTTAATCTACAAATACAAATTGTTTATGGGGGAAAAAAAAAATAAAAATTGTGTATTGTTACAGAAAACATTAAATCAACACTTACATTGGATCGCGCACTAACATTTTCTGCATCGAGATAAAAAAAAAATTAATACCCCGATAATCATGAAATCATGAAAACATGAAAAAGGCGTTTGAGCACTAACTTAAAAATTATTTAGAACGCTCAAATTTTGCAAAATTTTCCTTTCCTTAATATACATCAATTTTCGTTGAGAAAAAAAAAATTGTTAACCACCCTAATATATATATATATATATATATATATATATATGTTGATCTTTTTTGCCTCGAGATTTACTATTTAGAGTCTCATAGTTCTGTATTATATTGGAGCTTGCATCGTTAGAATGTAACGATTTGTTCACTTTATTTTTTTCATTATCAAAAGACTTTTTTTTGCCAACTGAGACCGTTCAATTATTGACTTATTATTCATTGATGAAAATTGTATTGGTACATTACTGACTTATTTTGGTTTATCATTAGCTTAAATATCAATTATTGGCCTATTACTAATTTATGAAAATTTTATCAGTCAATATTGATACTTTTTTAAGACTATTATTGGTTTAATATTCATTTCTGGGCTCTTATTAGTTTATGAAAATTTAAGTGGCTTAATATTGATCCGTTTTCGGGTCATTATTGATTTTAAATTGGTTTATTATTGGTCTCGGTTATTATTGGTAGATTTGAATGATTATCTCACAGCCGAAAGCGGGCGAAAAGAAGATGAACAAATTAAAGACAATTAATTTTTGTTGCATTCCAACGATGCAAACTTCAACGTCATAGTTCTAGAGCTGGATGGCATTTTTTGGAACCTCATCGACCTCACGAAAAGCTGTGTAATTTTAGGGAAATAAAAGAACAAATCAAGTTGTCAGATGTAAATTGAGGAACACTCTAGCCTTATATAGACATTAGAGTAAAAACCGGGGGATTTGTTGAAAAAAAAAGAATTTCTTCCTCGCCGATCAATCAAATTGCTTTATTAACCGATCCTTCTCTCTCATCTCTTTCTCGACGCGTTCAGGGAATATAACGTAGACACGTACTGTCCGAATGTCACGGTTCCCGTACGTCATTACTGGTGCCCTTCAACATCGTATTATAAACCCCGTGTACGATTACCTCGTGCGTGCCTAAATAAATATATACGGGGTGGCCGCAAAGCAAAGCTTTTCCAAAAAATCGGAAATCGTGATGCCCTTCGACGTTGAGCTCATTGCCTCTGACATCAAACACACGCGCATTGGATGACGAACATCTTCCCTAGAGCTTGGACTATTGGAGCTTTTTCTATTACCGGTATTATTTCGACATTTTTTGGTATTTATGGGAAACCTTGATTAACCCTTTGAGGTCACACCCTCGGCCAGCAACTTATTTGGTCACATGGGGTCCGTGTGACCCCAGCTACGTTTAAGGGATATTGGAAAAATCTCTGGGATATTGGAAAAATAGTTTTTTTTTTTGCTTAAAAACTACTTTGGGATCATGAAAACAATAGGCAATTGGTCCTGTAGCAAAACATTTTGTTTTTCATAGGGTTAATCGGTAAAGGTATCGATTTTTCATACTTGACCCTTTTTCGAAAAGCTTTTTTTAATCTGGGAGGACGGATTACTTGAACACCTTTGCATGGATCGATTGAAAATTTTATAGTAGCTTCACAATTACATTCTTTATGGGAGTACGTGACCGTTTTTTGATTAAATTTAAAACTTTTTTAATAAACAATTTACTGCTTAATTTTTGGGCAAAATATTGATTTATTTCTTTCAAAGTCCGGTATTCTTTCAATATTTGATTCAGAGAATCCCTACGTAGTAGGATAGCCAATAATCTATAGATTATAATTTATTTTGGATATTGTTCCAGGCCTTATACTTTACGAGAAAACTGTCCTCCCGTGAAGTTATTTGTAAAAAATACGTTTTTCAAGATGGGCTCTGTCGCCGCCATTTTGTATGAAAATTATATATATATTTTTTTACACTTTAATATGTGTTAAATAAACCCTCTCAAAAGAAATCTTATTCCTTTTTTTATACTCCGAAAATAAATAGTCAAAGTTAGTGTCATGTTGATTCTATCGATCCAAATGGCTTATAAAAATGTACGGTATTAGTCGGAACCTTCTAGAATGTGGCATTCCCAATATAATATAAGTTTTTCGATATTGTCGAAAACTTTTTTGCGGAATTCTTCCAAACAATTTTATTGCAGAATTCTTGCAAACAGTTTTTTGCAAAGTTCTTCCAAACATTTTTTTGCAAAATTCTTTCAAACAATTTTTTTCTGGCCACGACCATAGCAGATTTAAGACCTCATGCAAAAAATAATTAAATACCTTCCGAGCGAAAAATTGAGTAGTAACATTTTTTTTCGCATTAGCATGCATGCTTTTGATTAAAGAAAAGTTTGCTCGTACGTGAAAAAAACGTGGACGTTTTTTTCACAATTTAATACGTCCACCGTCAGTTCTTTTCCCCTTCATAAAATTGCCTTCGCGGTAACGCGAGTAATAGATCTGCACGAGTGCGCGATAAAACGTTTCGTATGAAGTCATTGGCCACCGCGACGGGGGTCATAGACGAGATCGTCGGCGCGCGGGGATGCCCATGAAAAATGAAATATCCCCATCATTCAGCGAGAAGCAAATTGCTTTATCAAAGCGCACAAGGATAGACGCACCGCGTCTTCGAGGATTTGAAAAAAAGAACGAATAAACCGCGTGACGCAACACATCCCGGGAAGAAAATGTATGCACTTGAGAGGGTATGTTAATCGCAAGGAACTTATTAATGGCTTATGCACACACACATGGGCACTTTATGTATAGAGGGTGCCTCGAAAAGTGACGTCCAAGAAGAAAATCTGGATACCTCGTTTCAATACCTATCCAAATCAAACCCATCTATGTTCTACCATCTTTTTTAATTTTAATTTTATTTTTTGATCTATTAAAAAATATTTTGACTAAACATTTTTACTAAATATCTTACTAAATATTTTACTAAATAGTTTTACTAAATATTTTACTAAATATTTTTACTAAATATTTTACTAAATATTTTTACTAAATATTTTACTAAATATTTTTACTAAATATTTAGTACTTATTAGCACTAAATTGGGTTAAGTTTAATTAAATCAATTAAAAATACTAAATATTTTTACTAAATATTTAGTACTTTTATTAGTACCCATATAGTAATATTTATAGTAAATATATATTTTTTTCAACTTATTTAATTTTATAAAATCATTTTACAACAATAGCCACACATACAAAAGAGGAAACCTATACTACAGGAGATCTCGAAATGTTTTTTTAATCCTGTTTTCTCACCAACTAAAAAAGATCGTAAAGCATACGTGGGCATAATTTGGATAGGTATTAATTCTAGGGATCTTGAATCTCCCTTAAGACGTCACTTTTCGAGCCAGCGTGTATACAGGGTGTCCTGTTCTGAACGGATAATCCTGCAACTGTTGATAGGTCAGATCATGTCCTACTATAAAATCGTGTGCGAACTTAACAATTTTTTTCGTATGAAAAAGTGATTCATTCATAAAATTAATTACACATCTATTTAGTATGAATATCAAGCTGTTCGAAAAAATATACATTTTTATTCTTTGAACAAAATAGCCGACTACTAATATTTTCTTTTATTTTTTTTCTTAGGCGCTCCGCGGCGTGACATTTAGCATCCACAATCTTTTACCTAGAACAAAAAACAAAAGTTCTCGTTAATCTACATTAGAATACCTCGAGAAGTACATACGGAATTGAAAAGAATTGTTTTATTCAAAAGTTGTAGGTATTTGAACTTAAGAAATGAATTTTCAGTGAAAAATTTCGATATAATCGCTCATAAACTGCTCATAAAATGAAAAGTTTCCGATTAATCAGAAATTCCGTACGTACTTCTCTGCGAAATGCAATTAGGAACACAACTTTTAAATGTGAAGTAAATCGGGTGAAAATTGTTGAAGTTATTTGTCACGCTAATCGGAAAAAAGCAGTTTCGAGAAGTTTCGTGTAGTCGGCCATTTTGTTCATCAAAAAAAAATATATTTTTTTTTCTAATAGCTTGATATTCATACTAGATAGCTGTGATTAATTGTATGGGTGAATCACTTTGTCACACGAAGAAAAATTGTTAAATTCGCACACGATTTTATACCCCTTACTGTGGCCTAAGGCCTCTCAAAGCCATCCACTTTTGTAGGTAAAAACATCCGCTTTTGGTTTTTCGCATTCCATTTCTACAAATGCTAACACTTTTTTACCCGGTTAAAAAAAAAACTCGGTTATTTGTTTCATCTAAAAAGTCTTATTTCAACCTTGAATACTAAGAAAACTTTATGAAAAAAGATCTTATGCAGAATTTTCGTACAAACCACTTCGACCATCTGACTTCGATAGCCTGCGGTGTCAAAAAAATCTGCTACGCATATATTGTGCCAATTACTTCAAAAAGTTACTTAGTTATTGTCGATTCATATAATTTGTAGAAATGGCATGCGAAAAACCAAAAGCGGATTATTTTTTTCAAAAAAATAACATAAAGCCTAAAGTCTCGAAAACCGTGGGACTTAAACTGAAATTCCAGCATATAGTAGGACATGATCTGACCTATCGACAGCTGCAGGATTATCCATTTACGAAAGGACACCCTGTATAATTCTCCAGTTTTTACAAGAAGTGTAGAAAGAGATCTACGTGACCCATGGTCCACATGTATAGAAAGATCGCGCACATATTTACATATGCACGGAGAGCGGTGGCGCATCTCGCGACAGCGGTGGCTTCATACACACATGCATACATACATACATACACACATATATATATATATATATATATATATATATATATATATATATATATATATACATATATATATGTATGTATGTATGTATGTATGTATATATATATATATATATATATATATATATATATATATATATATATATATAAGCGCTGCAGCTTGCAACGCACACGTCGTCCGATGCGAAACGACCGCATCTCGCGCGCGCGGCCGCGCAGCATTAAAAGAGGATTCCTAAGGTATAAACGTACCGCGCGGCGTGCCGCGTGTACGAGGATCGCGCGCGGGCTCCATTTCACGCTTAATTATCGTTTAAGGTATTCTGAAGATTCTCGCGGATCGGGCAATCGGTCTTATACCGCCCTGCGTGGATATGGTTTCGCGCAGCCGTGGCAAAAGAGCCCCCGACCGGTGCTCGATCCTTAAGCACTATGTGGGGAAAATCGAGTGAGAGGCGAGCGCATCGCTGCGGTAAGTAACTAAGTACTGCGCTTATGAACAATCTGCAAGCTCGTGGATTCATGTGTATGTGTATATATGTATATATATATATATATATATATATATATATATATATATATATATATATATATATAGTATACATAGGTATAAGTGATGATATGTTTACGCTCGTTAGCGGTATGCTAAAAGTAACGCTCACTCATTACGCATGCACTTATTTTTACGTATCGTGTACATAGTCAGTCATTATCAGTGCCGACGCACATTTTTTCGTTCAAAGAAGAACCCTCAAACTATTCGTCAATTTGTCTATACACGATACTGGACAAGAGAGTGCCCACTAGTGTAGTTTCGATATTTGTGCTAATATGTAGATAAAAATAAAAAATGAAGCGTGTCTCAAAATTACCGACCATTTCTATTTATCCATGAAACGTATTATTTGTTTGAAAATTACGAATATTTTTATTTGAATATCAGGTACAAACGTGGAGGTTCTGGGTGGACCACAGTATCCGATGTACCATACGTATTATATTAAACTATACTATACGTAAGCAGTTTACGTATAGTGTAGCCTAAGATGGCTATAGACGTAACGGAATTTAGGTGGGGTTATTTAAGTGCGGGTAGGACGCGATTGGAAAGGTTTCGATTAGGAAGTGTGAGGGGTGAAAACTCGTAAGGGTGTACATTGGAAGAGAGGGAAAAAAATGTGTGCGTGCGTGTGTGTGTGTGTGCGCGCGCACATACAACGAGAGAGGGAGAGAGAGAGAGCCGACGAAAACGAAACTTCGAGAGCAAACCCAAACGCAAAGTCGACGTCGAGAGGCAAGCCATAACGATGTATCACCACGAGAATTGGACATGCACTGAAAGGCAAAATGGTATTGAAGTTTGCATCGTTGAAACTCAAGGAAAATATTTCTTTCCGTATTGTCCAATTTTTTTTGGCACATTTAGCCTACAAATGTCACTGTAACATTTTTACAGATCCTCACTAGGGATCCATAACCCAAACCTGCGAAAAATGATTTAGGAATGTAATAAAAACAAATAAATGGAAAAATCAAGAACAATTTTCGTTGCATTTCAACGTGCAGACTTTAACACCATGACGCAGAGGCGTCGTGGTGTTGTCATTCTTATCAATAAATTAGTGAACGTGTGTGAAAAAAAATAATCGGGACAAACGATAGGAAATATTATGAACTATGCTTTGTTCGAATTTGAAGTGAATTGGACGAATAGATTTCGCAAAATGACTTACGTCGTTTCTAAAAGGAAGTTTCGGGTTTCTAAAAGGAAGTTCGGGATCCATAACCCAAACCTGCGAAAAATGATTTAGGAATGTAATAAAAACAAATAAATAGAAAAATCAAGAACAATTTTCGTTGCATTTCAACGATGCAAACTTTAACACCATGACGCAGAGGCGTCGTGGTGTTGTCATTCTTATCAATGAATTAGTGAACGTATGTGAAAAAAAATAATCGGGACAAACGATAGGAAATATTATGAACTATGCTTTGTTGGAATTTAAAGTGAATCGGACGAATAGATTTCGCAAAATGACTTACGTCGTTTCTAAAAGGAAGTTTTGGGGATAACGCAACGGAGGTAAGGGCAGTAAGGTCCCTTTAAGGCCTTAGTAATGGGTATAAAATGATGTGCGAATGTAACAATTTTTTTATGGACAAAAAAAGTTATTCATTCACAAAATTAATTACACATCTATTTCCTACGAATATGAAGCTGTTAGAAAAAAGAATTTTTTTTCTCTCGATGTACAGAATGGCCGACTACTAATATTTTCTTTTGTTATATTTTTTTGGGGCTCCGTGGCGTGACGTTTCCATCCACAATTTTTAACCGAGACAAAATTTGAAAAGAAATTAAAGTTTGCAAAGAAAGAAAATTAGACGGGAAAGAAAAATTCGATGTATATTTCAGACGTTTAATTTTATGACAATTCGAGATCGAAACGCCGAAAAAAGCGCGTTGACACCTTATGCTCGTAAGATCGCGTCATCAAGATCGTCCCTTCATCGGTGCCAACTAGAACTCGCGATACTTTTCTCTCGAAGCCGATGATGCAGCAACTATTCCACCATCAACCGCATACGAGTCCACGGCGTAGCCTCCAAAAGCGGTGATAAACGTCGTGAACTATTTACGCCAATAAATCGGCGAGATTGGCCGCCACCTGCCGTTTGATACACGTACCGCATGATCACGTATTCGCGATCAAAAGGCGTTCCCGCGCTCGCGCGCGTTCTCCGTGCACTTCTTCGTGATCGAAATCTTTTTCTTTCCTTATTTTTTTTCTTTCTTTTCGTTTTTTTTTGTTTCGGTTCGGTCGTGCGGTCTCGGCTGTGCGTTTGTATAATGGGCGTGCGTGCGTTAATCCTCTCTGATACGCATAGCTCTCGCGTTTCAACTTTGCGATGCGTGCCTGAGAAGGCCCCGGGACGCGATCGCCCCTGCTGCTCGTATTAAGGCCCCTGCGTATACATGCCGAGGTAATACGCTCGTTGACGTGGAGTCCTGGAGTCGTTTGACAGGACAACTCCTTCACGTAGGCAATGCGAGAGAGAGAGAGAGAGAGAGAGAGAGAGAGAGAGAGAGAGAGAGAGAGAGAAAGAGAGAGAGAGAAGAAATACATGGTAGATCGGTAACCGGCTTGACGGTACATACTGACCATAGTTGTCTACCTTACGTTAATGCAAACTGTTCGATGCTCACGCACATTTATATATAGCAAGGGAAGGGGGCGATTTTGAAACTTTGACTTCGGAGACCATCCTCATTCTCACTTCGTGGTGTATATATGTATATATATATATACATCGGAGCTTTATTATGTTTAGTTGGTCTCCGAAGTCAAAGTTTCAAAATCGACCCCTCCCTCTATATATATATATATACAGGGTTTCCTAACATGACTGGATAATCCTGCAACTGACGATAGGTCAGATCATGTACGACCATATGCTGGAATTTCAGTTTAGTAAAAGTCTCACGGTTTTCGAGATAAAAATCATCTGCTATTGTTTTTCTCATGCCATTTCTACAAATGATCACTTTTTTGACACGGTTTTTTTTTAAATACTCTTGGTTATTTGTTTTATCTAGAAAAGTCTTCTTTCAAACCTTAAACGTTAAGGAAACTTTATGAAAATAGATCTTCTGTAGAATTTTCATTCAAACCAATTCGAATGTCTGACTTTGATAGCCTGCGGTGTAAAAAAAAGTTGCTTAGTTATCGTCGACTCATATCATGTGTAGAATTGGCACGCGAAAAACCAAAAGCAGATGATGGTTTTTCGAAAAACAACATAAAGCGCAAAATCTCGAAAACCGTGGGACTTTGACTAAACTGAAATTCCTGCATGTAGTAGGACATGATCTGACCTATCGACAGTTGCAGGGTTTGCCATTCATAACAGGACACCCTGTATATATACACATATTCATATATATATATATATATATATATATATATATATATATATATATATATATATATATATAATTATTGTTATATAATATTAATATTATACTGGATATAGAAAATAAATAATAATATATAATATTGATATAATATAATTATTGAAAAACAATATACGGTAATCATCTTCGCTATACCAGCGCAGCGTTGCGTTGTCGAAATCGCAAAAGTTAATCGCGTACGTAGGGGGTCGTAATATTATCTTGTACTATATATATATATATATACACGACCCCCTACGTACGCGATTAACTTTTTCGATTTCGACAACGCAATCCTGGTACACCGAAAATGATGACCGTAAATTGTTTTTCAATAATTATCGTTCAACCATTATTGCAATAGCATATCGGTAAGCATCTCATAATCATCATAATTTTCAAACTCGAAATGGCCTGCTCGTTTTTTTTGCATGTTATCAAATGCAAAAATAATTAATTTCGTTGCAGAAAACAGAAGAAAAATGATTATGGGAATTGATGTGATCAGCATTGGATAACGGAGCGCAGCTGTAACGTATAAACGATATTTGCGAGTCCTTTGCGGTAAATCAATAGAGTATTTTTAAACGAACGCGTTTTCGGCCCTCATGATGATTGGACCGATGTTATGCAGTATAATTTGGTTTTTAGCCGAACAAGAAATGTAGTGGATATTTACGTATCAATGGGAGGCAAACGAATGGCTTTGATGTTCCATTGATGCTCGAATACTGGACCGTTGAATCGGTGGGGCATTTTTCACGAAACAAAATGAGATACGTGGGTCGTCATGGTCGCGGCGATATTACGGATTATTTTGGTTCAATGTAATGTTGATTTGAATACGGGTACACCTACGTATACTAAAGGTAGTACGTAGCTGGGCAAAAGAGAGTCTCACTGTATATCTGCTGGAATGTCCTTAATAGAATAGCAAAGGAATCATAATATTATTAAGTATAAGTTTACATGGGGTCGTTCCGAGGGGGTTGTTCATAAGAATGAGATTGCCAATGGAAATATCTCATAGAATCGCTCACTGGATGTCACCTGTCACTGCTCAATTAATTTCGCGTCGGACGCTGCAAGTGTACGAGCAAAAGTTTGGCAAAAATAAATAAAAAAATGTAAGTAAAATCCTTTTTCATTGTTTTGTCTACTGCTCATTTTTTTTAAGAATTCATGTTTTATATTGTGATGTTATTTTGTAAAAATAATGATTATATTTGTATTTCTTGAATAATTCACTAGCAGTGCTTGAATAATTCACTAGCATAACCTCCAGATTTCGTTTCTTCTACTTCTACTTCTACTAACTTCTACTTGTTTGGATTTTAGATGTGGCCCTCTCTCCCGAATGATAAGGAGAGATGGCCACGTATAGCCGGTGTTTAATGGCCATGAATGTGATGTACTGAAGTAATTCTTTTTACCACATATGTTTCAGCCGCCTAATAAGTACAAGAGCATAAGTACATAAGAACAATCATTAAATGCTGCTACTAGTGCTGCGAAAAATGATGGTTCGAAAAACACTCATGGTAAGCTTAGTCGCATAAGAATTTGTTTAATTCTTCGCAAATTAGCCTCATGTTAAATGTTAAAAGTTTAATTACAAAAGTAACAACCATCTGTACTTATTATCACAGACCCCATTTTAAAACTTAAACAAACATTTTTAAAGTATACATTTTCTTCCAAGTTTCAATTTTTTTATTTAAAAAAAATTTTTTTAAATATAAATAGAAAAAAAATAAGAAAACTACTTAAACATTTTTTTTCATACCCTAGACTTGCCCTATGCATACAATCTCACGGTCCCATGCTCAGCAATTTCTAAAGTACCTCGACAGGACCAGTTTTTCCTCACATCAATTGACCGAAAGAAAAATTCGACACCCAAACTTCATAATTAACCATATCAACTTCGTCGCTACAAATTCACGATCTACAATTTTGCCAAAAATTCTCCCCCCCTCTCACAGATGTATTACCGGGCTGTCGTTCTCACGCACCAGATCAGCATGTCCGACGAAACATCGATCCCGCATCCATTTCTTGATTCCGATTGAGTGCTCGCATTATTCTCGTCGCAGCACCCCTTGCGAAAAGAGCTTGCTTTTTTCGCCGAGCCACTGTACCGATGAATAAATGGAAAACCGATAAATTTTCGCGATACGAGATACACGCGAGAGCGGAAACTTTAGTATTTCTCTGTGATCCGGTGAAAAGCGAATAAAACGTACAGCCTGTTTGGGTTTGGCTTCGGGAGGAATGCTTTGTGCGTCGAAAAAATAATCATCGTCCGTACACCCATTTATATATATATATATATATACATAAACTTCGAATCACTGGTTATCTCAGCCTACCGCTAAAAGTTACGGAGCATTCACTCGCACTCGCCTTCGTATATATACAAGTATTTTCTTGCCCTCGTGTGATATATATCGTTAAATAAAAATATCTTCATCGTTCGTTCGCTCGGCTGTTAAACGAGTAAAAACTCATTGGACACACTTGGCTTCATCAATTTTACTCTTTGTTTTATTGTACTGAGTATATATATATATACATATATAGTCATATATATATATATATATATATATATATATATATATATATATATATATATATATATATATATATATATATATATATATATATGTATGTATATGTATATATATATATCCCAATGAGAATTCCTTCGCTCAGGCGCGCGATCACCGTGGACTCCGGTTTGCTCTCTATCGGATCGCGTACTCCTATATGTCTTTCAGGAGTACGTGCGTATACGCATACACGGGGCAATCAAGCCTTTCGCCCTCTATCTGGTTGATGAACGACGATTGAAAATCGGCATTGTTTCTTAATTACCAATTAGCGGTTAATCATCGCGGCGAGCAGGTGGGTCGTCAACCGCGGTCGATCATCGGCGCCGATACGAGAAAATAAGCGGCGGGCACGATCGGACACGAGGAAAAGGGCGAGGGCTGACAGGGATGAAGGGCGACGAGCGGCACGGATCGACGACATTGAACCACGAAGCGAGCTGGTGAATAGCAGGAATATTACGAGAGAGAGGGGGAGAGAGAGAGAGAGAGAGAGAGAGAGAGAGAGAGAGAGAGAGAGAGAGAGAGAGAGAGAGAGAGAGAGAGAGAGAGAGAGAGAGAGAGAGAGAGAGAGAGAGAGAGAGAGAGAGAGAGAGAGAGAGAGAGAGAGAGAGAGAGAGAGAGAGAGAGAGAGAGAGAGAGAGAGAGAGAGAGAGAGAGAGAGAGAGAGAGAGAGAGAGAGAGAGAGAGAGAGAGAGAGAGAGAGAGAGAGAGAGAGAGAGAGAGAGAGAGAGAGAGAGAGAGAGAGAGAGAGAGAGAGAGAGAGAGAGAGAGAGGGTGAGAGAGAGTGAGAGGGAGCAAGAGAAACGCGTAAGAGCGGGGCTGTGGGAAGGAAGTGGAAAAAATATGCACGAGACAGAGGGAAAGAGAGAGCGAGCGATAGAGAGGGACAAGAGGAGGTAAATGAAGAAAAAGAACCGGAGTATAAAGGAATATGAGAGAAGAAACGAAATGACGGCGAGGAGGCAGAACAGCCAGATAGAGGTGGTAGAAGCAAATAATAATTGGAAGCGATGCCACGATATAGTAGAATCCCTCGTATCTTCACCTGGAAATGCGACTCCCTTGTCGTCACAATATCGTGTGATCTGGCCTTTTTTGACGATTGATCTATAATATATATATATATATATTTATTTATTTATTTATTTATTTTATACTAAATTAACTTATATAAATATATATATGAGGTATTCCACGTGAATCCGGTGGACTTTTTTCCTGACCCCCGCCAATTCGAGTTATTTATTTTTATCTGATTCCATTGACTCTAAACGACACACTAAATTTTTCTTACATTTTTCCAAACAACCCTTAGTCAAAAAATTCTGAAAAAACGCCCCAATGTAAAAATTTGAAAAAATTCCCAAAATTTCGTGATTATATGTCAAAATGTTCAAGCTACCAGCCGCAGTGGAAGTGTGATTTCTTCTGTGCTGGAGACGGCTTCAATTGAAATTAATACCAGAAGTTTTGAACCTGCTAACGAAAAAATCATACTTTCACTGCGGGTAAATAGCTTGAAAATTTTTACATATAATCGCGCATTTTCGAGAATTTTTTCAGATTTTTAAATCGCGGCGTTCTTTTTCGTAAAAAAATTTTTTTTTGACTAACGGTTGTTTCGAAAAACGTTTTTAAAAATCAGGGTGTCTTTTAGAGGCAATGGAAAGAGATGTTAAAAAATTAATCGAATTGGCAAGGGTCAGGGGAAAAGTCCACCGGATTCACGTGGAATACCTCATGCTGCTTCTTTGCTTCTTTGAACATCACAATTAAGGATGAAAAATGTATTCTGAACCTAAGCTCCATAATTCGCGTCTGATTGTAAGTGGAAGTAGTCGATCACTTTTCTCGCAATTCGTTGTACACGAAACATTGTTGGTGTAGAGCCACAATTAAAGATGAAAAAAAATGTGTCTGAATATTTGGACTATACTGAGCCTTTACGGTTTTTTCTAAATTTATACACCATAAAACATGAGAGATAAAAAATCGTTTAGTGCATGTGATTGTACGTGGGTTCAGATTGGCAATATGTTTTCAGTGCGGATAATGGAATGTCTTTTGCCATTTAGGAGCAAGACAAACGATTCCTCACAACGGATCAACGCAAACTAATCCCTTGTAATCATTCGGAACAGAAAAAACCAACCTTGCCCATCGTAAAGCATATATACTCAATATTGAACCATCAAGGGTTCATAAAAGATCACGAATCTTGGCTAGTGAATGAAGAGCATTGCTGCCAATCTCAATGTCCGCGAAGTTGTCGTTGTTGTCGATTGACAACATTGGTAGAAATGGCATGCAAAAAACCAAAAACGATATTTTTCAAAAAATAACATAAAGCCCAAAATCTCGAAAACCGTGGGACTTTTACTAAAATGAAATTCCAGCATACATTAGGACATGATCGGACCTATCGACAGTTGCAGGATTATCTTTTCGTAACTGGACACCCTGGTACATAAAATTACGCGACAAGAACATCGCGCGCCCCGCGGGCTACGTATAGTGTCCGGTGACAGAACACGAGCGCGGGACTCCACTGTATTGTCATTAGTAGCAGGACGCCGAGAATTTTAAAGATACGCGCGGATAGAACGCGAGTATCGAAGTATAGCGGCGATATAGCGATAGGCACAGGGAGACACCGCGGAGCACACACGTGTGTATTATTAATGTCACCGTTGGCACTGCATCGCAGTTTTCTTTACGACCGTGGACCTTCCTACCCCGATCAAGCTTCCCTCCGCATAACGAAACGAGGAGTACCTGGGAGTCTGCCTCTACCGTGCTCAGCCAATACGAACGGCTCGCAATATAATGCGAGAGAGGCGGAGAAAGATAAAGATGGGAGAGAATAGTCATACGCCCGTACAGAGATATCTGGTATGCTGATGGTACTGTAAGAGTGGAGTACATACACATATAACGAGGAGGCTTCATATTCGCCCCTCTCTCTCTCTCTCTCTCTCTCTCTCTCTCTCTCTATTTATATATTTATATATGTATATATAAATATATATATATATATATATATATATATATATATATATATACATATATAAATATATAAATATATATATGTGTAAAAAAAATCGATTTTTTTCTCAACAGAAAATTGAAGTATGTTAAGAAAAAAAAAGTTTTGCAAAATTTGACGGTTCTAAACAATTTTTTAGTCAGTGCTCAAACGCCTTTTTCATGACTATCGGAGTATTAATTTTTTTTTTATCTCGATGCAGAAACTGTTAGTGCGTGATCCAATGTAAGTCTTGATTTAATTTTTTTCTGTAACAATACACAATTTTTATGTAAATGTTTTTTACCATAAACAATTTGTATTTGCAGATTAATAATCAATATATGTAATTCAGTTGTGAAAATGACATCAACCACTCGTTGAACAAGAACACGGTGTTCACATCACTGAACGTCTAACAAGTATGCGTGTTCTTTTGGAGTCATTTGTTGCTTTGGAGTAAGAAAACAAATGGAGAAAAACAATTGATGACTAATCGAAAAAAAAATTAAAAGTCGTTTGAGCACTACCTAAAAAAATGTTTAGCGTTTTCAAATTTTGTATGAATTACTTTCTCATAACGTAGTAACATTTTCCGTTGAGTACCGCGATTTAAACATTTTTTTTTGTTTAACCCACCCTAATATATATATATATATATATATATATATATATACATATATACAGGTTTGTATCTTTGCATAGAACAGACTAGACGTACCCTACGTCTCTCCTCACTTGCTTCTGTTCCGCGGCAGCCACGAGCCGTACAGAAGCGAGTAAACCAGTCGTGAATGTGTGTGCATGAGTTTGTGTGTTTTCTGGGTTCGGAACCATCGAGAGAGCGAAGAAAACGCACGGCGCGGCGCGGCGGCACGGTTACGCCGCGGACTCACCGAGAGTAAACGGGCGACGGAGCCCTCTCTTCCTCTTGCTCCCTCTTTCTCGCTCTGCCCACTCTCTCTCCCTCTCTCTCTCTCTCTCTCTCTCTCTCTCTCTCTCCCTCTCTCTCTCTCTCTCTTTCTCTTCCTCTCTGTCTCTGTGAGGCTGCGCATCATTACTGGGCGCACGAGGCCCCGCGGCACTCTTTGTACCCGGCACGTAATTTCTTCGCTATCGGAGAACGCGTTTCGCGTATTTCTTCGGTATCCATGTGCATGTGTGTGTGTGCGTCGCGGTTACTTAAGTAGGCTTGCAGGATGGGCTTGTGATACTGCACTAGAACTACAATACGTCTAAGAAATACAATATCCTGTTTATACGAGTTCTAATTAAAAAGCGTTCAAATTATCAAGTTGTGCGATGGTCCTTCGTTATTTTATCTCGATCATGACAAGGCTCCGGTTTTCTCTCTCTCTCTCTCTCTCTACCTCTCTCTCTTGCTCTTTCTTTTTGTTAAACGCAATTTTATTTCCCTCCCTCTTTTTCAATTCTCGCTTGAAGCTGAATAAATTCGTTAGCTTGCAATGATTTGACCATGATACACCTTATTTTTCGGTAGATAGGCACGTCTCAATAATAAGTTACCACACGCTCATTATCCGAATTTGTCGATAGGGCCATTCCGGGGGAGTTGGCCATAAGGGGTTACCCCCACTTGCGATTTTGAAAAAATCGATTTTTTTATTGCATTTTTTTGAAGTATAAGTATCTGAGAATGTGTCCTGAAAATTTCAAGTCGATCCGAACAAAATTGACTGAGATATGAGCGTTGAAAGAGAAGAATCCGTGAATTGAAGAACTGAAATTGAAACTTTAAACGCGTTTTTCTCAAAAAGCATTTCTGAAGACGGTGACCAAGATTACTCGAACACTAATGAACCGATCTTCTTGAAATTTTGCAGGCTTATTTAATACATAAAAATGTAGTCTTTAATCGTTCGATTTTTTTTTTCGAAAAAAAAATGGCCGTTTTATAGCCAAAAAACGGCCGTTTTTTTCGTTAAAATCGAACCATTAACTTTGACTGTCCGCCATTTTGTGAAAAATGAATATTTTTTAAAATCCTTCGATTAAAGACTAGTTTATACTTATATTTGACTAAATCCATCCGCATTTTTTTTCCAGATGATCCACTTCGCAGCAATGTTGGTCACCGCAAACCGTGTATATAAAAACATTATTTCATTGACGGCCATTTGCCACTAAACAATGTAATATTTTTCAATAAAAAAATTACTAAAAGTTCTTCAAGATGTGTTCTTTAAGATGGTATTTTGATCGATTAAAAAAGTTTTGTAGTTTTCTTTAAAAAAAATCATGAACAAGGCCTTTTTTGCCCTACAAGTGGGGGTAACGCGATAAGGGAGAGATGGCCAGGAGAAACATTGCATTATTGGAATAAATAAATTAGTCAGGATTGTAATTTAATACGAAGAACTTTTATTCAACACATAATGGGAGTACTCGTTTATCGGACGACGTTCGCTGATCGTCGCCCATTACACTCGTTTTCTTATCTTTCCTACCCACTCATACGTCACTCATTCTCCTTCCATTCGGACTCGTTTCCTTCGTTCTCTTCGCGCGAAATTTTCAAATACAAATATCCCCACATCATAGTCCTTTTCTTTGCGTGGCAAAAAGTTTCGTGAAATTAAAAGAGACTCGCTCCAAAGACACGAAGAGAAATGAAATTTAAAAAATCGCAAATAAAGTCACATTTTTCTCGAGAGACGTACAGCTCACTAGATGTCACTTAGGCCACAGTAACGGGTATAAAATCATGTGCGAATTTAACCATTTGTTTTCGTATGAAAAAGTGATTCACTCGTAAAATTAATTACACATCTATTTAGTATGAATATCAAGCTGTCAGAAAATATATATGTTTTTTTTTCAATGTACAAAATGGCCGACTACTCGAAACTTCTCGAAACAGCTTTTTTCCAATTGGCGTGACAAATAACTTCAACGATTTTCACTCGATTCACTTTTATTCAAATTTTCATTAAAAAATTCAAAAATTCACGCTTCAAATTTAAAAGTTATGTTCCTAATTGCATTTCGCAGAGAATTACTTACATTCTCCCTACTTACTAGATTTAAGGTTTCTCTCACAAGAGTTTCCTCCATTTTCGTAAATGATCTCAAAATCGAATATTCAAACACAATTACAAATGAAGATAAATAAAGAAACGTCTGCACTTTAATTTCAACTGATCATTAAAAAAAAACTCTGACCAACTGCCTCGTGCTTACCTCAAAGAAAATGTTTCAAAAAATCTTCGATGTGCGAAAGTCCGAGAAAATATGGCCGGATATCGACCATCGCAATTCGCCAGTCGCCATAAAGCACGCGCGGAAAGCCAGCAAAGTTTTTTGTTGTTTTGTCGTTTCGTTTGTGCGTAAAACTTTTCTCTTCCTCCTTCCGGCACACCTAAGCGGAGAGAGTGAGCGAGAGGGCGCTCGCGCATGTATATAAGCAGAGAAAATAAAGAGTGATTCCTTTTGATCGATGACGTGGAGAGGATCGTTCTCTTTCTCTCAGCGGAGCTTGGAGGTTATTGAAATATTGGCATAGAGCCGAATGAGGGACGGAGGTGAAAGAAGGGAAGATAGGACGTGGTAGGATGAGGACGTGTAGGGCGAGAGAGTCTGCGTACTCAGTGGAGTACAGAGGGTGGCGTAGGTCGCTGCCGGTGGACGAAAGGGAAAGAGGGAAAGAGTGAACGATAAAGAGAGAGAAGAGAAAGAGAGAGGGGGGGGAGAGAGAGGGAAATCGCACGGATTATGAGAGAAAGAGAAACAGAGAGTGAGGGTGAAAGGGGGGGGGGGGGGGAGGGGTGAGAGAAAGAGCCCTGGGCCCCTTGTGAAAGTTCCCTTTACCTTGATGACAAAGAGCCACGAGCGAACAGGCGAACCTCACTCAATGGAACGGACGAATGGTTATGGAAACAGCATTTAATTTGCATAGAAGGAGCCTCTTTGTCGAAACCCGTCGAAAGAGAAGGGCGAGGGAGGCAAACAGAGATAGAGATGCAGAGAGAAATGGTGGGTGAGCAAATGTGAGAAACCGAGAAAAGAGACCGAAGAGAAATGTCAAGAGAGCGAGAGAGAGAGAGAGAAGGGTGGGATGGACAAGTGGAGCGCGAGAGGGGAAGATGCAAAGGCTCGAGAAGTTCTCTCTTCACTCTTGGCAATCTGAAAAGAGCATTGTACTTTATCTATCGATTCGATCGTATATTTTATTCAGATTACTGTGCCCGCGAACAGCGAATCTCTTTATGATTGGACATCGCCGCCTATTGTCAAGGCGTGAGACGAGCTTCCACAAACGCTGCGATTCCATGTAAAGGGTGTCTCAAAATGACCTGACATTTTTATTGACCAAGACCTCAGGCCACAGTAACGGGCATAAAATCATGTGCGAATTTAACAATTTTTTTCGTATGAAAAAGTGATTCACTCATCAAATTAATTACACATCTATTCAGTATGAATATCAAGCTGTCAGAAAAAAAATCTTTTTTTTTTGCGATGTACGAAATCGCCGACTACTCGAAATTTCTCGAAACAGCTTTTTTTCAATTGGCGTGACAAATAACTTCAACAATTTTCACTCGATTTACTTCGAATTTAAAAGTTACGTTCCTAATTGCATTTCGCAGAGAAGTACGTACGGAATTTTTGATTAATCGAAAACTTTTCATTTTATGAGCAGTTCATGAGCCGTTATAACGAAATTTTTCACTGAAAATTCATTCTTAAGTTCAAATACCTACAACTTTTGAAATTGCACCATCGATGAAATTAGTCCGCAATTATGCCAAAATATTATTGAAAATTTCGTCATAAGAGTAAACATTTGCAAACAGGTGGAAGGTGACCATAGGATATTATGTTCCAAACATAACCTCCATGTTTGTTCCTCATATTAAAATTAAAATATTCGTACTTTTGAATTAAATAATACGTTTTATTGCTAAATAAAAATGTCAGGTCTTTTTGAGACACCCTATAGACGGTTATAGTGGGGCGACCGCAAAACGATTTCCACCGCGCTGTCATTAGAAGGCTCTTCGTTCGCAGTCGATAACTTCAACGAGGCCAATCTGTGATACCGTTGGGGATTTCGGTCTAATTAACAGGCCGCTTCGGTCATTCTAAAGACGAGTGTCCTTTTTTCCGCTGACTCCCGTAGCACGGGATTGCCTTTCGAGTGCCGTTTCGATCGGTTGGACAGTTGCCAACGAGCGTAAAATAATCCGCCATTAGCGGGATGGTGGAAGTTGACCTTCCGAATTGTTGCTGATGGAGGAGAGCAAAGCGACAAATGTCGAAGGATACTGATTTTACTGAGAGAAGGAGTGAGTCGACGGAAAAATTGACATTTCAAGATTGCGTGGGAGGCCCAGCAAGGACTTCGCCAACTAATGGGCCAGGGGGGTGCAAGATAGGGAAGGGAGGGTGGGGGAAATACGAATTTCAGACATTTTAGACCCTCATATACATGCTTTCAAATATCTAGGGGGGGGGACCTGCCCCCCCCCCCCCCCTAGATATCCCACCCTTTTTTTACTTTTTCATTTTCAGATGACTCTCCACCAACATTTCGATGGGACAATGAAGAGAAGTTTTTTTTTAACGTCACGAAGAAGCTTAAACTTTGTACATGTTTAGATTTTTCATTAAGCATTGGTTTTGAAATCGTTGACTGTATGCTCGATAGAATATTCTTTACCCGACCCGAATTACTTGCGATAAAAATTCCTATAAATTGACAATTTTTTATTTTGATCCGGATAAAAACTTTCGCCTGGGCGCATTCTCTTCATAATCGTGTGCTCTAGAAACTGCCACTTCATTCGTCGAGCTGTTGATTTTTCGATTTCTGGCAGAATTTCAAAGGCGGGCCATTTTTGCAATTTTTTTCATATATACATACAGACCGCCAAACATTATTTGATAAATCGTTACATCTACGTGTCTCGCCTAGAAATGCGACTTTTTTGTGGTTTCTTCATTTGACAATACTGAGAAGGCAATTAAAATGAGAATTGAAAGGTTCACATGCGTTGACGTATGAAAATCATTCTTGTGATGTTTATACATCGCTTAAGGAAAAAAACGATGAACAATTTTTTCTCTTCAGTGTAACGCCTTAAATACCAAAAGGCTCGAGCCTCATCTGAAGTTTCAATGATGCGTGGCATCCGTCAAAGGCAAGCCGTCTTTTACCCCAAACAAACCTAACCAAAAAATAGCATCAGCGAGCACTGCATTCAGGTACTTCAACATCTTTCCGTACCTAGGGTTGCTT
This sequence comes from Ophion costatus, assembly GCA_951751655.1. Classification (NCBI taxonomy): domain Eukaryota; kingdom Metazoa; phylum Arthropoda; class Insecta; order Hymenoptera; family Ichneumonidae; genus Ophion; species Ophion costatus. The sequence continues at coordinate 20,154,786 of OX632366.1, read as the reverse complement.
CAATCCGTGCTGGGTTGGTGTACGAAGGCTTTTTACCGTCGTACTCTCGTGATGCTTCGCCGCTACGTCGAGGAGGAAGCAAAGTCGGACGGTTCGCATCAGAAAGAATCGATCGACGTTCCGCGTTTGTTTGACGAGGGAACATTGCAACAAGCGTCAGAGCACAGGAGCACATAGGGATTTACAAGCTCGAATCGCGGATGAATGATGGGAGGCAATGAAAATTCCGTCGTGCTCTTTCATCGGCTATACATGGACATTCGTATACCGGGTGGGTCACCAGACATCGGAAACTCGAAAATTCTCATAAATATTGGTTTCAGACCGAAAAAAAGCCCATTGAACTTTTGACGGATTCTCAAAAATCGGCGCCTTGTTTCCAATTTTTCTTCCAAGTAGAAACTTCCAGGGTTCGAACTGATTTCATGGTCAGTTGCACATTTTTATATCGATATTCCTACTCTCAAGGCCTTAAATAACTTTGGCTGGTCGAAAATCAAGGTTTTTTTGGAAATTTTTTATTGATCACTAATCAAGCAATTAAAATGAGATTTCAAGGGTTTGTTTTACATATCTGCAGGTGCTCAAATCAATTTTTTTATTTTCCAAAAAAAAACCCGCTGGAGACGCTGAAGGTGAGCACCCGGAAGATTTTTTTTTTTGTTATCTGCATGAGTCTGGCTAGCGAAATACTTACGGTCATTCCAAAATCTTAATTTTTGCAAATATGGCACTATTTTGAAAAAAAAAACGTCGCTTTCTCAACTAGAAAAAGGCTGTCTTTTGTTTGAAAAATTGCAACTGTTAACCGATCCTAAAAATCCTGTGTACGTCGCTAGAAAATTTATCCAAAAAGCTGTACGTGAAATTTGAAGTCAATCGGTTGAAAATTGAAGGAGCTATGAGTCTGTTCGATTTTAACAATATTATTTTTATTTAACGCTTTTGGAGTTTTAAAACCATTTTTTATCAAACCGTATCATATTTAAAATGTTTATACATAATTCAAGGGGTTAAAAAAGATCCATTTTTTCGATGGTATTTAGGCCCTAAGCCCCCCCTCCCTCTTTAAAAAAGCCGGATCAGTGACCTATAATGACCTCAGGATGACCTTCACATATCAAAAAATCATAAATAAGCAATCACCTCGAGTCGTCGTATTTTCGTGAGCTTGGAACGATTTTTCTCAAATCGAGTATTAAAAATCTTCCTCATTAACCAACACAACGTTTTTCGGCAATTCTTTAGATAAATCACGTTTCCGAAAAATGTGTCTAAACATTTTTGTTGCTACTTTCTCATTTATTAGGTTATAAATGATAATATTCAGTCGAAAAATCATTTCGAATTTTTCAAAAACCCAAACAAAAATCCAATATAGACGTCAAACTGTTCAAAGATCCCCCCCGCCCACCCCCCCCATCACGTATTTCCGCGAACTTCGAAATCCCATAACTTCTCATGTAGACCTGAATTTCAGCTTCCTCCGTCTGAGCATCATCATTTATAACCCGATAAATGAGAAAAAAGCAAAAAACAATTCTCCGCTCATTTTTCGGAAAAGTCACTTATCCAAAGAATTACCCATTTTCCCTAAAATTATTGAACTCCGCCCGAGCCTTCTGCAACGTCTCGCTTCCTGGTGTATAATTTCTAGCTGCTCACCCTATATATCCGTATGCATGTGTACATACGAGCGTATATATACAGGCAGGCGACGACGAGAATGGTCGAGGTTCGCGAGTGTTAATTAACAAGATTGATCAACCGACTGACACAGGGAAACAGGTTCTCTCTTTCTCTCGAGACGGTCTACATCGTGCTGCGTTTTTGTTGTTGTAGTCGCCGTTGTTGTTGTCTTATTTTCCTTTATTTTTTGATTTTTTTTTTCAATCATAAGAAACAGCCCTCTTACCGGCGTTATTGCGAAGTCTGCGCAACATGCACGCGAGCTCGTCTGCCTCCATGCCCTGCGTTAGATATTTCTTCTGTCGCAACTGCGGTACCGATCGCCTTTATATATGCCGTCGAGTAATAAGTGAAGTATACGGACGAACGTGCGTGCGCCCGTGATCGGCACACACACACACACACACACACACACACACACACACACACACACACACACACACACACACACACACACACACACACACACACACACACACACACACACACACACACACACACACACACACACACGCGCGCGCGCGCGCACACACACACACACACGCACACACACACACACACACGCACACACACACACACACACACACACACACACACACACACACACACACACACACACACGCACGCACGCACGCACGCACACACACACACCCACACACACACGCACGCACACGCACGACGCGATGTAAAAATCGATAAGAATAAAAATCTCGGGTCGGCGATAGTAGCGGCGAGTAAAGCGGTCACCAGACAAGCAAGACGGCGTGTGTGCATGCTCATGTGCTCGAGGAATTTCATCCTCGGCAAGTTGCTCGAGTCTTGTCCGGATCGCGCGGATAAAGGACGATAAAGGGAGCTGGCTTCGTCTCAGCCGTATTCAATGATCAATCAATGATTACGTCCCGCAGGAATGAGATTACGGCTGAGCGCAACGAGGATAGTCGTCGCCGAGGAGAAATCTGGCGCGCGCCGTTACTGCCACTATATTGTTGGTGGACGAATACTTAGCGGACAAGGCGAGACGCATGCTGCCTACGGGTCATGTGGGCCAGACGTAATTAACGTCAATGTGTTTGATCTGATCAATACTCACGGTATACAGAGCTGAATTTACGCATGGTGAATGGTAGGCAGGAGATGGATGTAGGCGGAATGCGCTGGGAAGAGGAAAAATGAACTTTAGCAGTGAATCAAGGGTTGTTGGCAGGTTGGTCCAATGTTGTTCAGGTGGACGAACAGTTAGCGGACAAGGCCAGACACAATGGACGTCAATGGTAGGCAGGATGATCCAATGTTGTTCAGGTGGACGAATACTTAGCCTACGGGCCCTGTGGGCCAGACGTAACGAACGCCAATGTGTTTTCTCCAAGCAATACTCACGGCATACACGAGAGCTGAATTTACGCATGGCGAATGGTAGGCAGGAGATGGATGTATGCGAAATGAGCTGGGAAGAGGAAAAATGTACTTTAGCAGTGAATCAACGATTGTTTACGATGGGTAATCAGGCGACATCAAACGAGACAGCCCACGATCATCAAGAGGAATATTGTTTACCCAATGGTTCTCCGCCTTCTTTCACCCCGGGCTTGCCGATTCACTTTTCTGCCTACTGCGCGTACGCTCTATACATACATACAGCACGTATTTGTATCCCGTGACTCCGGCGGTCTCGGGACAACCTTTCCATCTTCGTCACAACAATAATGTTAATTTAACCGTCTCCCTCGTACGGCCCCTCGCCCCTCCGTCTCCCGGACCCTCCCTCATTTCGACAATTTGTCGGGCACACAAAAAGAGTTGACAACTTGAAAGGGAAATCGAGCCTATTGACACAGTGAGAGCGCAACGAGGGTCGCGAGTTTGGGACATCAACATTAGTCCTCGTTCTCTTTCCTGCATGGATTTCTAATGCGGCACGGTATCCGTCCATCTCGTGTAGACCGAAGACTCTTTCATCCAGTTGTTCGTCGACCACCCCAGGCAACCACCACCACCATCGGCACCGACCTTGCGACTCTCTAAACATAATGCGAAGGGCTCGCCCAGTACAGCCGATAATCCACGAGCCGCTTCCCAACCACGCTCGAGCGCACACGATTGTCACGAGGAACCACTACAACGAGGCTGATCCAAGTGCCTCATACGGGGCTCATCACACTCGGTCTGGAACACAGGCTCGCATCAATATTGCAGATGGGTCGATGGGTATTGGCCGTTCTGCTGGATGGACTCTCGGTCCAGCCTGCGTCGATTTTACTTTGACTTGCTCCGTCATCATTGGAAACATTGGAAGCACGTGTTCCTTTTTCTACACGACCATACACTTCTTCCGGACGAAACGTTGCTCTACGAGCCCTACACACACTTGTCGCCCGATCCTGTTTGGAAAAGGATGACCGTAGGCCCGAGCGATACGCCGATCGAAGAGCCGACCAACGCTATCAACAGGCTGCATCTAGGAGAGAGCCCTGGCATCGATCAATCATCCCGTCTTCGTGGCGCTCGTAGGAAAGGTTCGCGGCAGCTAGTTCACGCTTTTGTTCGCAGTCCCGAAGCGTGCTTTTCAAACTCGTACCAGCTTCAGCTTCGAACAACCCGTCAGCCGGATTCCTCATCCCGTGCATCCATTATCCTTAAGGGCTTTTATAAAACGATGGCTCACAGCTAGTAATTTCTATCCTTGCTGTCGTTTCCGCATCTATCTGCGCCTGCTGCAGGCGCAAAATCGGAGATGATTGCGCTCTGTTTGTCTTGAAGCTCCATAATTGGCGTGCGAAAATTGGTGCTCGTTGTCTCGAAGCATTTCGGAGCTAGGAATTACCAGCGTTGCTGCATGAGTGTTAGCAGAATGGGAAAGGATTCTTATCTCGGAATAGAGGAAATCTATGGCTTCCGGCGAACGTGGTACTTGCCAGGTAGGATACGAAATTGTGAAAATTCACTGGTATGGTCAGCTTTTTTTTCGCTAATATTTGTATAACTCGGATAGAGGTATGCGTTGGTTGGGATATAATAGAGTAGTTAGAGTATAATATATAATTAGGGTATAATTATATATTATAAGGGTTAGGGTATATAATAGGGTATAATATAATATAGTAGGGTATTATATATAGTAGGGTATAGTATACATATAGTAGTATAGTAGTATATATAGTAGTGGGGTATACCTTAAGGGTAAGGGTAAGTTTACCCTATATATAATACCCTACTATATATAATTCTCTATATACTACTATACTACTATATATAGTAGTAGTATCGTGGTATATATAGTATTATATATAGGGTATATAATATATATAGTAGTGGGGTATCATATAGTAGGGTTAGGGTATAATAGGGTAGTTCCGGGGAAGTTATATTAGGGAGGGATGGCTGATGGAAATATTTCATAGAACATAGCATTCCGTAGTATGCAAGTGTAAGTGCATAAGCAAAAGTTTGGAAAAAAACTTAAAAAGAAAGCAAAAATCTTCCTCACTGTTTTTTTTAGTGACTTTTTTTTGTAAATCCTTCATGTTTTATATTGCGGCGATGTTATTTTGTAAAGATAATGGTTATTTCCATATTTTCTCAAATAGTTTCCACGACACCCGGATACTTCGGGAGAGATGTCCAATTGTGATTTTTTTTAGAATACTTATTTTAATGATTAGTCGCATACGAATTCGTTTTATTTTTGTACTTTATCTCGAAGTTGAATGTTTAAAGTTTAATTACAAATAGAGTTGGGAAAAAACGCCTGTACTTGCATTTTGAGGGATCCTTGAAGTAACTGTAGCCATCTACCGCGGACTTACCCTATACCTCTATGTCAGTGTGAATACTAGACCTGATATCTAAAAAAAACTCCAGAAGGTTTAACGTGTACAGAAAAATCCGTCCACACGCACCATACATTTTTCTCTCTGTTATTTTTCGATCTTTGGCAAGTTCCGAACGCGGTTTCATTGGAACCAACAGAAAAGAATTTTGACGAAAACAAATTGGGATAGAGAAGCATAGTTCCTCGAGCTCGTGGTTGCTTCGTCTAAAGGAAGAGCAGATCCTGGAGAACTTACAGTATTGATACAATCTTCGCAACTTCTGTCGGATCTTCGTCGAGGGGCCTCTAATTCTGCAAGTCGAACGTCACCAAACCAAGCAGTCCTCTAATCCCGGAAGTCGAATGTCACCAAAGTCTCACGGAGCGTCAACGAGCCTGGCCGGACTCGATGACACTGTTGCCCTTGCACACCGTTTACCACGCCCTCCACCACATGTTCGTTCGCACCCTCCCTGCTGTGCTGTTTACTCCCTCGTAGGTAATAGGTCTCCGCTATACTTACATGGGAACACATTGCCTACAACGACCATGGTATACATGGTCCTCGTCGTCGTCGTCGTCGGGAGGTGAACCTCAGCTAGACACCGTCCCATGGTACAAGGCAAGGAATCGTCTGTGACGATGTTTGTATCTCCCCATTTTCCGTTTGATGGCGAAACTACGTAGCTAACTGGGACTGATTTGGCGGCGTGATACTCGCTGGCGTAGAGTCCTGCCGAGTTCTCCATCGGGGGAACAAAGTTAGTTGATGAGTCTGTGGGTGGCTGCCGTCTGCTCTGTCCCTGCTATCTGTTGCCCACACCCCTCGACGGCACTTCTGCGCCTGTGAAATCGTGTATACCGTGAGGATATACGATGGGGGAGTCGGTGTGTTGGTTCGAAGAAGCGTGGAACGGAGGGAGGAAGGAAGGATGTTTCAAGCGGATCGCTCCCTGTCTTCCCACATCAGCCGCTTCCTCACCGAACAGAAAGGTAGCTGTTGCGATAGACACGCGTATACGTATATACGTTCGAGTAGGACGAGCCAGAGGGGTAGCTGGAAGGGTAGCACAAGAGTGAGAGAACAGAGAAAGCGCACGCCAAATAGAAAGTGCCCCATCTTCTGCTCATCGACATAGATATTTAACCTGCCTCGACAACCCACACCACGGGGAGCACTGGCCCGCGCACATCAATCCACCTTCGTCACTCCAACCCCCGACTCCTTCATCAACCTCCTTCCGTTTCTCAGCTGCGCTTCTACGGTTACTACTTCAACGGCTCCCTCAGTGAGTTACCTCTTCGTTACCGTCTCTTTAGTATCACATGAACCAATAAACGTCTTCTTTGATGTCGGCAGCGCATTAATTAGTAAACGACAAAATTGTATTTAAACAATGGCGAAAGATCGCGAGCCACGGGAGAAAGAGAGAAGGATTGAAGGGAGGGAAAGAGCAATGGGAATATTTGTTGGAATAGATGGGGAGCGAAGAGAGGTCAAAGTGAGTGGCTCACAGACGGATACCACGTCCTTGTCGAGGTCCCTCGGAATTATATTTTGCGGATACTGTTTCAGCAGGTCCTTCTCTGTCTGATACTTTTTTTTTGAGGTCTTTCGACTATGCTATGGCGTTTGACTGACGCCGATAGGGTCTTGTTAATTCACAAGCTAACATTATCCAGCCCGGGCTGCGTTCATGCCGCATGAATTTCTCATTTTTCTTTTCCAATCTCATCCGTTTATACCGATCCGTCTTGCCGTGGTGTTTACCGGTCTAATTGTTCGGGCTATATTTTATTCCTCGTTCCGCGGTGGTCCCACTTGGCATTTGGGTATTCAAGAATGTATTCGACTGAAAAGCTTCTCTCCACGCGGTACAGAAAGCGAGTAATTAGTCGGCCGAAGGGAAAAAGGTTTTCAAGGGGCAGCCCTGAGGATAGGAATATGAGGAGAGAAAGAATTCACGGATACGGAAGCTGCTGGTCTTTATCGTAAACGGTCGATGGCGAAACTCTTTGAAGTTATTGGCTGCTGCTATTTGTCATCCCGTTTTTTACATCATTTGTATAGGGTGAGTGTGGAGTAGTTGGCCCCAGTTTTTTCAAATATCTGGCAAAATAAAAGTCCATACGTTTCTTTACTTATCTCCATTGGTAATTAGACTTTGAATATTTGACTTCGAGATAATTGAGAAAAATAAAACATTTTTGACATTGTTTTTCTTATATCGCTTTTCTAAGCTCTTCCTCGGTATTTCGTTGGTCCTGGCGGCCGCTTAAACTGACAATCTATTATTTTCTAACAGCACTAATAGCTGCTTTTTTAAAACGAATGTGGAGAAAAGTAACTATTTGAACACAACACAAGTAATACCATCGCTCCTGATCTTCCGCGATGTATGGCCACATCTACAATGTAGACAAGTAGAAACATGCGAAATCTTGAGCTCATAGCAAATCACTGTTCGTGAACTATTCAAGAAATACAAAAAAAACCATTACTTTTACAAAATAACATCACCGCAATGTAAAACAATGACTCCGAAATTTTGTTTGCGGTCGTGAAAACAATTAATTAAAATTTTACTTACTTTTTCAATGTTTTATGACAAACTTTTGCCTGAATACTTTTACGTGCGCACGACCCGAAGCGAATTAAGCAGTGGCAGGTGTCACTGTCAGATATCATCTAGTCCGCGGTTCTATGAAATATTTCTATTGGCCAACTCCCCCGGCCAACTCCTACCCTACCATAAAAAAGTTTGTACCACAAGGCCTTAAAAACCTTCAGATTTATTTCAATTGCTCCCGTTGACTTGTTGGGTCCGTTGATTATAACCTCTGGCATCACGAGCTGCATCCTTCGAAGCAATTTGAGAGATGACGTCCATTATCGTTCGAACTATCAACAGCGAGACAACATCTTTACGGATCTATACATTTGACAAACAATGTCCTGACTGATTCATCAACGCCGAGTCAAAACCGTTAAAACTAATTACATAAAATTTGGACAGTGGGTTGCTTTTGTGACGTAAGCACCCGCTAAAAAGACATTTCTCCAAATTCAACCCTTAAGGGGACAAAAGGGGTGGCAGAGTTTGTATGAAAATTAAAAAAATATGATCGGATTTACTTGAAATTCGGTATTCGTTCTTCTTGACACAATGAGCCAAGTATTTCAAATTTACTTGAGAAACTTTGTATGAATGATCCCAGACACAATGAAATATCACCGTTTTCGGAAAATCATACCTTAAGGGGGAAACGGGGGTAGCAGAGTTTGTATGTTAAAAGAAATATCTGTTCAGATTAACTTGAAACTTAGTATTAATGTACTTCAACACAGATCTACGTGTTCCTCAATGAACCATTTCAGCAGCACATTTCATTAAGGAGCTTTGAACACAATCTAAACCTACGGGCGGAAAGCTAATTCCTACATATTAACGTTTACGAAAAAATGATCCCAAGTTGCACCCCCTGAACCCATCATCACGGTCATCGCGGATTCGAGGTCCGCAAAGGATTGTGTCGTTGGAGGACCAATGTCCATAGGGAAAGGGTCGTAGGTTCGATTTGCCGAGTAGACGGTCGAGGCTATACAGCTATCATATCCCTCCCTCGGCCCAAACGAGCGCAATCGCGAATAAGTTCTCCGCTTCGTGCGCCACAATGGCAGTACGCCCGACGAGGAGAGATCGCGATACGTCGACGAGGGGGTGGATCCTGGGACGTAGTGGAGGAACAGCGCCAAACAGCTCTGCGTATATTGTGCACACAGAGCGTAGAGAAGGATGTGTATGGCGAAAGATAGGGTGGGTAGACGACTCATTTCTAAATTACGCTAGCTCGCGCGCGCATGCCCCTCCGTGTGCGGGCCATACCTACACGAGACCAACCAACTCTGATTGCAAACATCCCACATCTATTTATATAGCTTAACCGATGTGAAACACAGGCGAAATATCCCTTTAAAGGATTACCGTCTATACAGAACCCAGCCAACGACGTTTCGGGATAGCGAACCCACGGAGCAAAGAGACAGGCGCGGAGGGGGAGAGAAAGCTTCGGAGCCGCACATCCGATTCATTTGTATCTGTCGGGGAGGGTTAGGGGTGAGTTTACACCGCTCAAAATCAATCAAAAGCGATTCGGCCTCGTAGGCAAAATCGCGGGTATTAATCGCGGATTTTGTGCACACTCCTCCATGACGATCATCATAACGGCGATAACCAACCCCCCCACTTGTCGCCTATACACACCCATATCAAATCGACAAAGGCGTGTTCGTACGTTCGTAAAATCCCGCTGCTGCATCCTGTCCAGTGAAATATTGATTCGCACCAACGATGAAATTCTGTACAGGAACGAGCATAGACTCAATTCATCCGCGGTGTATTTCTGAATGCAGAGCATACACGGAAATTTGTGTTACGAAGTTACTGCTTCGACATCCACGGATGAAGACGTTGAAGGCCGGAATTCCGTAGCGTCAACAGAGATATTAATTAGTCGAATTTTGGAGAATTTGTGAAGCAAAGTCTAGATGCCCCCGGGGGCGAGGACTGGTAGTCTCAACGTTAATACAGCTTACACATATGCAATTTGGGTATGTATGTTACCGTTCGACGTGCACACCCGCGGCGAGCTTGAGACGCGAGTGCCTCAGGATTCTTCCCTACGTGTCTGTCGAGTAGAGGAACCGAACTTGAACGTACACAGCCTGTAGCCAATGGGTAAACCTCCGACACTACAAATCTACGTCTGGAAACGTGTACGCTTCATCTATGTAGAGGCTTCGCGATAAATTCCCCGGGGGTGAGCTACCGGGTTGTCGATTGGGCTTGGTCGCCATTTGTAGCATGGCAGTCCTACGAAGTCGAACACAAAAACGTAGAAACGGTTTGGATCACGACAATGCAGTCAATTCCAACGCAGTAGTGGACGGAGAAAAGGAAATCATTGTTGTAAGATATCTGAAGCTGCATTCAGGTAGCTGGTTCTTGATGGAGAACACGTAATATATGAGAGAAAGAAGTGGCGAGAGTAGAATGTTCAATGTCATCCTGGACCTAGGGATTGGAGGTTTTGGTGAACTTCAAACATTCATCATCATGGATCTATCCTCATGCTGGCTCCGTTACTCTGCCTCCGTCACTTTCCATTCCCTTCTGCTACAGAGTTTGCTCATTGCTCTCTCTACTTGTACCTACTCCTTTCCAGACACATCAGCTAAGAATATTTAGTCGGATGAAGAGACTCGAACAAACGCCTCTAAGGCTTTCTATTAAGCCGACTCTTTGATGTGGGCTGTTGCGAAGCGCTTTGCTTTTCCACCGAGACTTGCTCCCGTCGGAACTCCGCTCTCGTCTTCCTTCCATCCACGTACATCTCTGCTGCTTGTGCGCGTCTCCATCTTCGGAAACTTTAACCGGCGCACTGGCTTTCTTGCGCCTACCAATTGCGCTATACGTCTAGTCGCGTTGAGGATACGAGAACCGGGAGCAGCACGAAATGTGGAATCTGGGAGGAAATTTGATGACGAGAGAACCGGGGAAGGATGCAGGAGGATGAACATTGGAACTTCGACACAGGTGTACTGCAATGCAGCCTGTCGTAGAGGGTGGTGATCCTTGTGGCCTTTCATTTATCCAGCCAATCCCTCGTGTCTTCTCGCTTCAACCTCTCTTCTCCCTCTGTCCTATTTTGCATCACCGCTCACTGCATTTCATCCAGTAAGATACTTTCTTTCGCTAATCCCCAGCTCTCTAGCCTTGTCATCCAAGACTTCTGTTGATATTCGGCAACCCAGCAGTTCACTGTATCCAGCTTCATTAAATTTTAGGCAAACTGCTCCCTTGGTTTTTATAGAATTTACTTCTCCCTCATCTAGCGATAGATTCGTCCGGAGGCAAAGTAACTCCTTGCTGATAACATTTATGAGAGAATCACACTGTACTAAGGACTCGGACAAGCTACTGGAATAATACAGATCCAAGGATTCTAGTTTTAAAACCTTGGCGTTGCTGTTTGGACGAATATAAGCAGCAATTCAACAAATCTTCACCATGATCTGCGAGCTGGCCGTGCAGTCCATTTGCACCAATATCAATCCGGTTTCTTTCTCTTGCCAAACGCTTCGTCTCCGTCACCGCTAGCAAAAAGACCACATGAGAATGGATCTACCAGGAATTATGCGAACTTGTCAAAGGAAAAGAATTATCGTTGAAGCTCATCGAAGATGTTCCAGCAGCGTTCCCACATGCTATAGAAGACAAAAAGAAGCTTGGACAAGCTTTGCCAAGTCGCGGAAACATGTCAGCGCCATTGACATCCTGTCTTTCCGCAGTCTCTCAGACTCCCGATTCATCACGGGATCCATCCTTTTTGCCTGGCTGGATAAATACGAACATTACTTGACATCAACCGCATCTTTTGTTCCCGTATCCAGCAAATTATGACTGTGCGATCATATCTAACTCGTAGCTCATGCATGTCCTTCGAGCGTGTCGTGAGTGCACCTACACCTAAATGGGAGGACTGCATAACGGCCTTCATGCTTCCCCAGAGTATATTATTCACTACGGTCCGCGCAAGAAGGAGGGAAAAGTGCAATAGCAGTATCGGCAAGGATGGCGACTGATCAAATGTTCGGTAAACCCGTTTCTAAAATGCCCGTACACGGATGAACGTGCGCATCTACACGTGGTGGTTGGACAGGCCTATTCTCGAGTAATGGTATGCACCATGATTCCGGTATGTAATACCAGCAATAATGTTTGTACCCCTATATTAAAACGTCGAGCAACGATGCCAAGGAAATTCTTGGAGCTATCGGACGTGGCAAATCTTATCGAAGGCGCTGAGCTTCGCGTGCTCAGATTCGCTTGCATCGTTCACCATACGCGGGAGCCTTCCAAGTGGTAGACGCAATATTCAACTCCACTCGAACGAAGTATCGTACGAGTGATTGATTTTTTTTTCGTTTAAAATCTTTGATTACACGAATTCTCGTAGAGTCGGAGCTTATCGAAATTCTTCTTGCTCTTCATCATCAATTGTAGTCCCATAATGATGATCTATTTTGTGATGTTTTTGATTCTGTCTCATTATTTAGCGTACACGTACTTCCAATTAGTGCTACGTGGGGCTTTTCGAAGCGCGAAATATTCAGCCTCGTCAAATCTTATTTCATTCTGTTCTAACCTTCTTTCTGAATAAACCCGAAGAAAATGGGTGAACAAATTTTAGATTCGTCACGAACAAATTAGAAGATACTACCACGGTATCGATCCACCATTAACCATCCACTTGCCACCACCTATTAACTTTCCTATTAACACCACCACTTTTCCAACACCCCAAAACATTAAACAACCCTCATTGGGCAAAGCGAATGGATACTTTTTCAAATTCTCGACGTCCTGGTGAAATGCACTAGACATTGAAAAAAAATCGCCACGTTTTCGTGTTAATGCGAACGCGAGACATTTCCCTTGGACATTCTTCCGATTGAATGGCAGAGAAAGAGGAAGAGAGAGAATCGAGTGCTCGTCAGCGATTGAACATCCTTAAGAGGCGAGCCACTTCCAGAAAAGATACGAAGAGTCGGCTCGTTTATTCGTAGAATTTCCGCGAGTGTTCCCTCTCGTATTACCAGATAGAGGAACGCGTATATATCCGAGGGAACGTGTCGGTCGAGTGTGTATCGGGTCGTGCCGGTTACACGAGTTGGGATGCTGCCTCCTCGAGTCGAGAGTACCCCGAGAGAAGACGCGATTTACGTTCGTGCCTATACTTCTCTCTCCCTGGTACGCATCGTTCTCACCTAATCTTGCACACGTAAATACGAATACAACAATATATTGTATATATATATGGGGTATTCTGGCTCAACTCGGCGACTATTTTCCTCACCATCGTTGATTATAGATTTCCATAGAAAACGTCACTTCTGGTGTCAAAAAAGTACCTAATGGTTTTCAATTTTTTCCTCCACCCCTTTCTTCTGTCTCTGTTAAAAATCGAAAGGACCACTCGAGCCGTCTTTTTTAATCCTTAAAAACTTTAGGTACGTTTTAGACCTGCTGTGCATTTTCACCATAGCTCAACGGGTGCTTCCGAAATTAATTTTTTTTTTCAATTTCGACTTTGGGCTTGCACATAAAAAACCTCAAAAATATCGTTCTAAGTGAAATTTAATTCGGGTAGGATGTACTCTGTTCTGAAGTGATCTTTAATCATCCCTATTTTTGCTATGGTATCTATTCTATGGCATATGCGCCGTCATATATAGGGCCTCCCTCTCCCTCCCGCCCTCTCTCTCTCTCTCTCTCTCTCTCTCTCTCTCTTCTTTTTCTTTGTACTAGTAATTTGAATCTACCTCAACAGAAAAGTCCTGATCCCAATCTTTCCACGAGCCTTATGTTACAAACATTCTTTGTCGTCATTGTCGGAGGTTTTTTTTTACTTGCAAGGCCGAAAAAATACTCGTCTGACATCCAAACTGTCGAGGCATCATTCCCAAAATCGAAATTACACAAAAAAAAAGGTAAACATCGGAATCAAAAGTTGAGCTTTAAAGAAAAATGCAAAAATCAAGTCTTAACCGTATCTAAATTTTTACGGAATTTCTAAAACGGCCCGAGTGTCCGTACCGATCTGTTTGTAGCCGCAGAAGAGCAAGCGGTGGGGCAAAAAATATTGTTTTCTGGACACCAGAAGTAAGGTTTACCACCATGAAAATCTATAATCAACTATTGTGAGGAAAATAGTTGTCTGATTCGAGCTGGAATACCCCATAGGTATATCCATAGGGGATAAGGTGCTTTTGGAGCCATTCGACTCCATCCACATGCATACAAAAGTCATTTAAAGGACCATCTTGACCTAAAATTGACGACATGCTTGATAAAAATTGCAGGAGTATAATCGAGGCAGTCAGCTGCCCTAAAAGTCAACAGTGCATACATATAACGGGTTCAAAATATAATTGCCCCATATATATCCATATATGTAGTCACATGTATGTACTTTTCGATGTACACGTGTGTATCAAAGAAGGTACACGTACACAAGTACGAAATGATAGGTGCAGTAACTGATAGAAATACTGCAACAGGATAGGTAGTGAGGTACTGTTACACAAAGCACCCCAAGAGAGAGAGAGAGAGAGAGAGACCCTGGACAACGGGTCGCAGTGATGTTGCTCGCGTTGTTCTGCCTTCTCTTCGCCGACACAAGAAGCATCGACGTAAATCTGGAATCCTCTAGTGCAGCAAGTGAACGGCCCCTGCTGGATCTGACATTCTTGCAGTACACGCTTGCATTCCCCTCTGTACAGACCTCCAACTATCCAACAAAGCGGCATAAACAATGTTGCACTAGGCGCAACTACCACGTGCAGAAACATCGACAAGGTGAATTAAGGGGGAGATATCTTTAGGCGAGGAAAACATTTGTTGATTTTCAGAATTTTTTCTAGATGTTTTCATCACCATTTTCGAGACTCAGCGTATGTTTTGGCCACTTTTGGCTGTTACGTAGTATTTTTCTATCAATCTTTAAAAGTGAGGTATCACACGGTCTTCCAAACTGCATTTTCATTACTGGCGTGACGTATAGCTAAAAAACTATAGCTAAAAAACAATCCTTGTGAAAAAAAGTATTCTTTTATTGTAAGATGTAGAATTTTTTTCGGAAAATTCAATCTTTCTGTTTCAAAGGGCACCATTTCATCGATTTTCATCCCCGCCCGTCCTTTTAAAGATTTATTTTTAAAAATACCATGTAACAGCCAAAACTAGTAATGGATCATAACCTAGTTTCGAAAATGGTGAAAAAATGTTTCTTTTTTTTTTATCGTGAAAATCAGGTATTCTTTCCTCGCCTAAAGGTATCTCCTTCCCTTAAGGATGTTGCGTCCCAAATCGCAAATGATAATAAAATTCGGAAAATTTTGTATGTTTTTGTATGAAGTATTTCAGAGGTCGTGTAAAAATTTCACGACAATTAGGAAGCTCGTTATTGAACAATTGACATTGACAAGTCAAATGTTGTCTTATGTAAACTGATGTAACTTTGCAATAGGTTTTTTTTTGACCTCTCAATTTTGTAATATGTACAATATACTGAAAGCAACGGAAACAAAACAAAGTTTACTGATACATTTTCTTTTATTTCTTTTAAAAATTGTTCTTAACAAAATGTTAATGTTTTAATAACGAGCTTCCTAATCGTCGTGAAATTTTAACACGACCTCTTAAATACTTTATACAAAAACATACCAAATTTTCAGAATTTTCTTATCATTTTTTATTTCAACCCTGAAGTAATGATGATAGAATTCTGAAAATTTGGTATGTTTTTACATGAAGTATTCAGGAGGTCGTGTAAAAATTTCACGACGATTAAGAAGCTATTTATTGAACAATTAACATTAACGTGTTTCACAGGGACTCCACATCCTTAAGGGATTGAAAAAAGGTTTTTCTTGTGCTTGTTGTAAATTTGTGGATTCACTACAAGGAGGGTACGAAGGGAGGGGAGAGAGAGAGAGCGAGAGAGAGGGAGAGAGGGGGGATGTGGAGAAAGAAAAGGGAGAGGCCCTCTCCACGGATCATGGTTTGTCTCTGATGCTGGACCAGCATAGCAAAGAGACAGCGAGAGTGTTAGCCCCGGGGCAATACCGGATGCTCGAACGGTCTAACGGAGCGTGGCAGTAGGCTAACTACGATAGAAAGTAGGTCCCTCTCTTCATTCTTCCCCGTCGCCGCTCTTTTTTTCCCCTCTTATTTTTGCTTCTTTTTCATACTAAAGCTGTAGCGTGGACACAACGACATAACGTTGACTCCGCGCGGCGGGGCATGCGTAACGAGATAATCGCTGACACACATCATTAACTAAAATGTAATCGATTTCGCGTTTTTCGATTCGCCGTATGCATTGCCAGTATACATGGTCTAATTATACTAATTGAAACAAGTAAATTGCCCCTTTTCGACGCTTGGTTCTCGACGAGTGGATTTTTCAGGATCTCATATGTACTTCGAGAAGGGCCTGGAAGACGTTTCGTATAAGGGTGACCAATGACGTTCTAGAAAAATAGTCAGGCTCGTTGTCGTATTTCGGAGAGGCGAGGAAAAAATTGCTGATTTTCATGATTTATTTTTAAGGAAAGATTTCCGTTAGCATTTTTGAGAATAAGGATATGTTTTATTATTACTTTTGGCTGTTACATGGTATTTTTTTCATTAATGGTTGAAAATGGCGGGTGTATGGCACCGTCTTCTAAACGGAATGCGGCGAATGTTGTCAGACACCGTGGCGTCGGCCGGATTCATTTGAAAAAACAACCAACGATGATTTTTCTCTCATTCAATTTCTCAGTCAATTTCTAGCCGGGTTATTGTGAGGCAGAAGACAGCTCATACAGTGATTGAAATTGTAATTTTTGCATTAAGCAAGTAAAATTGTAATCAATGCATTCATTCAATTGCATCTCCAAAAAAAGGCCTTAAAATGTTCCAAAATAAATTTGAAAATTATTCCCAAATCGTACTTTGTTTTCCTACCAAGTTGCGAAATCAATTCAAAATTTTGCCTTTTCGCTTGATTCGCTGTAAAAAATAGGGGGTCGGATTCGGACCATGGAGAGGTCGGTTTCGGACCTCGATTTTTGAGAACGACCAATATGCAGACTTTCATTACGGCCTCGATGTCTTAAACGAACGGTACCCGAAAATCTCGTCGAGTTGATCAAAACTTAGAATAACGGTCCCTCTAAAGAATCAAAATTTGGTTTGAACAAAAAAATGAATTTTATCCACTTTTATTGCCTTTGCTGATTAGGCGGTCGGTTTCGGACCACGCTACCCTATATATATCTGAATGTGAGTTTCGAGCCGAAAAATTCTAGCTACCGATCCCAAGGTAGGTGCCGATATTGCTGTGGTATTGTTATATTAGGGATATTCCGAGAAGCTATAGTAATTTTGACGAGGAACATGACTAGCACCTAGAAAACAAACATAGTGGGAAGTCGCTCGGTACACATGGAATATCCGTATTTAAGTGCGTTGCGGAGCTAAGGATGCGTAAGAGAGAGAGAGAAAGACAGAGAGAGCACAAGGATAAAGATGTGCTGGAATAAGTATAGAAGGGGACGAGAGAAAGAAAAAGAGAAGGCCGTCGCTGTTTAAACGTTCACAAAGCAAACTAAATAATGTTAAATAGCGGGGCGTCGTGTTCTGCCTGCTACTCGCCCTCCTTCCCTCTCATCGCCTGTACGATGTTTGTTATAACATTTACTTTGGTGCGCCACTGTTGGTCGGTTTTACTGCTGGCGTTCGTAATGCTGTGACGTGTTGAAACATGCGTGCCAGATATCTTTAGCGGCTCTTATACGACTATTTCCGCCATTGCCTTTAACTCACTCGGAAGAGACTACGGAGACGCTTGCTACGCGCTGATCCGGGGCCCAACATCACCGGCTACCGGAAAAGTTTGACTCGCAGCCGCGGAGGAAATTCACATTTTTATTGATCAGTCTGAATGAGATTCACGAATTTTTGTATAATTGTGCGAACAACTGAAAAATTGGGTAGGCCGGTGTTTTTTTGTTTGTTTCTTTGGGCTTGTTTTGAATAAACAAGCCCAAGAACCTAAGCAACTTTTTGAAGTAATTGGGTATTCAGATATAGGCACTCCGGCGATTTCAAGGTCACCTCCATTTGTTTTTATCAAGAATTTTATCAAGAATTTTATCAAGAATTTCATCAAGAATTTTATCTAGAATTTCATCAAGAATCTTATCAAGAAACCCAAAATAACTTTAGGCTCCAAATTGCAAGATGATCGATCAAGATTTAGTACGACCAATTGATACAATATAAATTTCAATGTTTTGAGCCTAAAATTGACTGACATGACAGTGCAAACACCTACTCGTGTAAAAGGTACTGAAAGTGATGGCCATCAATTTCAATGCACGATTGCAATCTGATTCGTATTGATTGTATTGTCTTATTAATTACGTCAGTCTAAACAAACAGGTCCTAAGAGTTGCACGACGTACCTGGATATTACTTATTGTTAATATTGAACTGAGAAAATCTCGATTAGAAGCTTTTTATTGACCAGCTGTTCTACTGAAACATTCGATTGGGTGGTGCAGTGGTCTGGAAAGATGACTGCATATAAGGAATACCTGACACATGAGAGCTTCAGTATCGGAGCTCTCAGCCCTGATTATGCAGACTATCGTTTACGGAACATCGGCATAACGCTGATCCTCAACACGACCTCCATCCGGAAGCCACATACTCTTCTAATTACATAAAGAGCCGTAAAAGCCTCAGAACTAAAATGAAACGTGGCATAATGCTGATCCTCAACACGACCTCCATCTGGAAGCCATATACTCTGCTAAGGACAATACAATCAATGCTAATCAAATTGCCAGGGTGCATTGCAAGTGGTGGCCATCACTTTGAGCACCTTTCGTAGGAGTGACTGTTTGCACCGTTTTTTAAATCGATTTTTTACACTAAACCTTCATCAATCCTCTGGTGTATGAATCTAATCCTCTTGGTGTATGAACAGATTTTTAGTTCCTTGATAAAATTATGAAATAAAAATAGTGGCCTCTATTTATTAATATTGAGGCGTTTTTGAAATCTCTGAAGCGCATTTACCTGCATGAACCTCGTGGTCACCACTCTTAAAAGTATTCTTCTAAGTCTGATGGATTGGAAAATATTTCTACCGCTAATAGTTGTTGTGTCACCCTATATGTAGAAATATAAATAAATATATATATATGTATTTGGAAATTTAGAAATATATATATGTATTTATATTTCTACATATAGGGAGAGACAGCAACTATTAGCAGTAGAAATATTCTCCAACCGATCAGACTTAGGTTATGCTAATTGTAAGTCTAATTAAGACTAAACAATTGCAAATTGAATGATATTCTATTCAATTTAGTTATAATAATAAAGTAAATATTCCGAAAAAACACTCAACTTTTTCCAAATTTAGCACCTTTTTTCGGGACATTAGCTGAAAATTCGTAAAAAATGGCCCCTAACTTTTTGTTCGTGCAATGTTTTATTTTCTGCTTCGCAATTTTTATTTTTCGTTCGTAATATTCGATAAACTACGCGACTGTACGAGCGCAGGTTTTTCCACAGTTTCCCTGTGCCCTCATGGAAATGCGATACGGCAGTGCGCTGGAGCAGAGTAATCTATCCGGATAATGGAAAGCGTTAAGGCCTTAGGCCACAGTCACAGGTATAAAATCAGGTGCGAATAGAAAAAAAAAAATTTTCGTATGACAAAGTGTTTCACTCATAAAATTAATTACGCATCTATTTAGTATGAATATCATGCTGTTAGAAAATATTTTTTTTTTTCGATGGACAAAATGGCCGACTACTCGATACTTCTCGAAACAGCGCTTTTCCAATTGGCGTGACAAATAACTTCAACAATTTTCACTCGACTTACTTCAAATTTAAAAGTTATGTTCCTAATTGCAATTCGCAGAGAAGTACGTACGGAGTTTCTGATTAATCGAAAACTTTTCATTTTATGAGCAGTTATAACGAAATTTTTCACCGAAAATTCATTTCTTAAGTTCTAATACCTACAACTTTTGAATAAACCGATATTTTTTAAATTCCGTACGTACTTATCGAAGTATTGTAATGTAGATTGACGAAAATTTTTGTTTTTCGTTCTAAGTAAAAAATTGCGGATGCTAAATATCGCGCCGCGGAGCGCCCGAAAAAAAAAACAAAAGAAAATATTAGTGGTCGGCCACTGTGTACATAAAAACAACATTTCTAACAGCTTGATATTCATACTAATTAGATGTGTAATTAATTTTATGAGTAAATCACGTTTTCATACGAAAAAAAATTGTTAAATTCGCACATGATTTTATACACGTGACTGTGGCCTGAGGCCTTAAGGGACGAGTGTGGGATAAAAAGCGAACAGGATAGAACCATATAAGCCCGCAAGCGCACACCAAAATACACGAGCAAAAAAAAAACGTACATTTTGATATCCCTCTATACAAAGAAACATGCAAATCGCACGATTTTTTAGAGCTTCGTTATACCGCTCGCACAGCTTCTCGGTGCATTTGCTCGACGAAGAAGGTGTCGCAGAAAAAACGGCACAACCGTGCTCCAAAGCGCCAAGCTCGATGGAATTTTAGCGTTTTCGATTTTGGATAATCGTCGCAACGCGGTTCTCCTTATTCGCCACTGATACGACAATTTCCTTATCGAATCTCTCTGCAAGCGCGCGTGTGATTCGATGCCGCCACGCTGGCAGCACTTTACGTATAAGCATTGCCCCCTGTCTTTAATGAGTCACTCTCATCGATTCCACGAATGGAGATCGATGGTCGATCGATAGATCTGGAACGTTGAGGAATTCCGGAATATGTCATGTCGTTACCGCTAAATCGAATATTATCCATGGCTCGCGGTGTCTCGAGCCTTCGCGACTGCAAAAAGTGGAACGATTTTGTAATCGCGATACCGTACAAGCGCCGAATGAAAAATTAAACGCGTGCTTTTTTTCTTCTTCGTCTCATTGCAAGGAAGACATTCTTCCGGTAGGAAAAAATCCATCGGGCGCCTGGCGTTGTCGATTTTTTGTGTGTTTATTTTTTTTTTCATCCACCTCCTTTTCTCCTTGAGGTAGAAATTGTTTCTACCTCCGTCGAGGTGGAAATAATTACGCCGATGCCGGCGCTCCTGGTGCGCGGGTATCGATCAATCGACGTTCCTTTACGAGCTCAAGACAAGTCGCCGAAGAGGGCGTTTTACCTACTTTCGCCCTTTTCCCTTGCTCGTACAAAATTAAGGGGATGCTTCATCGAGGCTCGAAAAAAATGGCCAAATTCTGAAATTTTTATCTGGAAAACAGTTATTGAAAAAGAGAAGCACTTTTTTTAACACATAGGTACGTGTAAAGCAGAGTTGGGCATAATTCTATTTATAAATACGAATTTATTCACATCGTGATTTTCATGTGAATATAAATACAAATTTATTCATACTTCGCTTATTTGCATATAATATAATTCACATGCATGCATACAAATACAATTGTATTCACAAATAAATTCACAGAAAAAATTGTGAATATTCACAAAAATTGTGAATATTCACATTTTTTGTAAATATTCACAATTTTTGTGAATATTCACAATTTTTTCTGTGAATTTATTTGTAAATACAATTGTATTTGTATGCATGCATGTGAATTATATTATATGCAAATAAGTGAAGTATGAATAAATTTGTATTTATATTCACATGAAAATCACGATGTGAATAAATTCGTATTCGTATTTATAAATAGAATTACGCCCAACTTTGCTTTACACGTACCTATGTGTTAAAAAAAGTGCTTCTCTTTTTCAATAGCTGTTTTCCAGATAAAAATTTCAGAATTTGGCAATTTTTTTCGGGCCTCGATGAAGTATCCCCTTAATTTTGTACGAGCGAGGGAAAAGGGCGAAAGTAGGTAAAACGCCCTCTTCGGCGACTTGTCTTGAGCTCGTAAAGGATGCTCGTAAAGTCTGATGCTGCTAAAAGGCGCCCAGCCGACTGTTAAAAGCTATAGCTTATTCAATTTTAGGAATATTTCAATAACATTTTCAGGGAACATACCTAAAATGTGATACTATCAAATAAAAATATTTCTGGAAAATGAAATTTTTTGACCCGCCCAGTTTGACGTAGCCTCTCAATCTGCTAAAATTGCCGCTCGATCCGCTAAAATTGTTCGCACCTCAGCTAACCTTTTTTCCCCAATAAAATCTCCATATTATTCCTGCATTCAATCCTTATCGCTACCCATTAAAGCCACGGCTACCGGTTTGTCATACCACTCGAGTATGCCCGCAACATTAAGATGGAAAATTGCTCGCGACCTCTGAACAAATATACGTAAAAAAGAAGAAAGAAATCAAGATAAACAACATTGTGACAAATGTCTCGTAACGAAGCAAAAATAATGAATTTTGAGCTAATCGATCGGGAGTCCAACGCGTCAAAAATGATTAACGAGCCCTTACATCACGAGTATTATCTGTCTGTCCATTAGTCACCAATTTTTTGTTACACTTGGAAGGAAGTGCTTTCAACCCTGCTCAACAGGTTACAACGAGCAAGTGTGTACCAGCGCATAATTATGTTTCGCGGGATTTTATTTGTTTTCGAAATTCCTCGAAACTCCGGTTATACCTGATACGAGGACAACGCGTTCGAGTTCCCAAATACGAACTTCGTGATTTGGACGTCGGTCTAGCCGCGCTCGACGTATCAACGTCGCGATTGTCGTTGTGACGAAGAGGCGTTTCCATACTCGAAGTCACCTAGGGACGGAGTGAGTCTGTGCCATGGTGTGTGTATGGACAAGCAGGAATGGGAAACCAGATTCAAAAGAGGGAGAGAGCGAGAGAGAGAGAGAAAGAGAGAGAGAGAGAGAGAGAGGGAAGCAGTAAGCGGAGAGACAGAGATCAGCGTGCCGCACCGAGTTAAGAGGCCTGCTCATTTAATAGTTTAATCGAACGGAGCAACATTCCAATTAACCCACCATGTGGGTCTGCCCCTCGTGCGCTTCTATACGGGGCAACCATCACCGCACTACCGTCATCCCAATCATCGCTGCTCTCAGACTGCAAGAGAAGGAAAGACGTTGAGCGAGAGAGAGAGAGAGAGAAAGAGAGAGAGAGAGAGAGAGAGAGAGAGAGAGAGAGAGAGAGAGAGAGAGAGAGAGAGGGAGGGAGAGAGAGAGAGAGAGAGAGAGAGATGTTTATTGCACGCTATAAAACTAGCTTGTTCAAATGGGCGACGACGACAACTGTTGAAGCGATGAGAGAGGACGAACCATGGGTTGATAAGGTACAGTTGAGAAAATGGGGAAGGTATGCACGAGCCAGTCCTACCGAGACAGGGAGAGAGAGAGAGAGAGAGAGAGAGAGAGAGAGAGAGAGAGAGAGAGAGAGAGAGAGAGAGAGAGAGAGAGAGAGAGAGAGAGAGAGAGAGAGAGCGAGAGAGAGAGAAAGAGAGAGAGAGAGAGAGAGATACACCTATATATTCAGGTATGCACATATATATATATATATATATATATGTATAAGGAGTCAAAAAAATCTCGCACGTAATAAAACAAATGGGGAAAGGGTCGGGCGTATCCTCCTTGTACGCGCGTCGGAAGAGCACATACACTCGCATTACCTGCAGGATGCAATAAGGTGTCTTCGTTCTTTACAATAATATTGCGGTACACGAATGTGCGTAGGAATGTGTGAGTGCAAACTATACATTATATATGAAGTCTAACGTGCATTTTCCATCTCTTGCTCTCTCTCTCTCTCTCTCTCTCTCTCTCTCTCTCTCTCTCTCCCTCCCTCCCTCTCGCTCTTCCCTTCGTCTCTGTCCGCCCGTCTCCTGGTTTTCCCAACCGAGCCTACACGTGCACGTCAAATGAGCCCATGCGCATGTATGCACGTTCAAGAGGGAAGAACCGCGGGCTAGCTGGATATCGAGTGTGCGTGACCACGGAAAAACAACTTTACATCATGCTATGGAGGCACACGTATTGAAGTGCATACGTATATATAAGGAAGGCAATTTGAACGGATCATGCCTATGTGATGTTGGCTATCAGCACATCTGGCTGTTTTGAGCCCGAACTTCAAAATGTTTCCAACCGAATCGTTGATTTCGGGGACAGTGGGGTCCTCGAAATGACCCTTTTATAAATTTGTTTACGTTTACGCTGGAGGAGCTGCTGCAGACACTGGAGTTCAGCTTAAAGGTGATTGCGAAGACGATTAGCTAGTACGAGGCCGTTCCCCGAGGTCCAATGTCTTCAAAATGACTGTCGCCCATAAAGATATACATGTCTATGAGGTGCGTATAGGTATGCAGCAACGTATCGACGTCGAGAGGGATTCTTGCCCTAACAATTATCTCTAATGGCGCACGATACTATAAATCGACATTCGCATAGGAGCCGCTGCGGACCTGTCTTGGCCGTTTCTGCGTTGCGCTCCCGAGATGAAATCGCCGTCCATTCGTACACGCGAAACCCTCGAGCCGCGGATACGTGTGTGTATATATATATATATATATAAGTAGGCTGTCATGGTCAGCGTGTCTGCGTATACGCACGGTTAAATTATACATATACGTGTACAGATTGCGGAAAGAACGGTAGAAAATAGAAAAGGTGCGTGAGCTCGCGAGTGTTCTGACGGACCCCCTGATGGCATATCAGCGCGCGCTGCTACGTATATATACGTCTGGCTGCCTGGTGGCTGTGCTAAATGCACCGGCGCTCCTTCATCGCTGACTCCTGTTCCTGTGCGCTGCGCACGCGCGATGTATATACGCTCACCGTTTACCCATCTTTCAGTTGTCGTCGAAGGAAGAGCACTTACGGCAGCTCGTACTTTGGTCGCGAGCGCGGATCGACTTGCTACAGTTATTGGATCAAACGACCTTTCGTGGAGAGAGAGAGAGAGAGAGAGAGAGAGAGAGAGAGAGAGAGAGAGTCTCCTGTGGTCACAGACACACACACACACACACACACACCTACGTACATACATACACTCTCACATGCTCTCGCACACACACACCTACACACTCACACGCACCTACATACATGCGCACACACCTACATACTCACACACACACCTACATACTCACACACACCTACATACTCACACACACCTACATACTCACACACACACCTACATACTCACACACACCTACATACTCACACACACACCTACATACTCACACACAAACGTACATACTCACACACACACACACACCTACATACTCACACACACCTACATACTCACACACACACCTACGTATCCACACACACGTACATACTCACACACACACGCACACACCTACATACCCACAGACACACACCTACATACTCACACACACACCTACAAACTCACACACACACCTACATACTCACACACGTACCTACATACTCACACACAAACCTTACTTCTATACGCACAGACCCACACTCACATCTACATACTCACACACACACACCTTACTTATATACGGACAGACCCACACTCGCACACACACACACACACATGAACATGATAGAGCATTGTGGATTGCGAGCAATCCGGCGGCGAAAAGAGAGACGAACGGCGATAAAAATCCGCGGGTACGCTGAGCAGCTCGAAAGAATCTACCGGTTGTGTAACTAGCGGCACCTGACTGTAATGCCGATGGGCCCCGAGGCCAGACCGGACTCCTGGCCTAGCTCAGCCTAGACGAGATCAGAGACTCCAGTACTTACCAGTGTCTGATACGCATACACAGATAAGTATATATCTACCAATGGGTATGTGTATCAGGTTGTACATGAGCTTGGAACGCATACTAGGAGACGTCCGTTGATGCAGAAGCTGGCAAACCCCCGTGGACCCTACGCAGCCTCATCAGTCAAATGCTAACTTTGCTCAAGATCTACGTACAGAACCGGAGCAGCGGAAAATATTAATAGAGAGAAAGAGTGAGAGAGAGTGATGGGGCGGCAAGAGAGCGAGGGGAGAAGAGGAAAAGAGGTAGCAAAGACAAGGTAGCTGCGGCTCAGTAGCGAAGGAGCAACCAATCATACCCGAGGATCTGTATCCATAGATGAGATGGAACCAGCGCGGAAATTGTTGCTCAGCATTCAACCACAGCGCACTTGCCACGTGACTCGAGCTAGGACGTCCAGTTTGCAATTATCCTGGCAATTAGGTATATTCAAAGGAACGAGGAGTATTTGCGGCATGTCGTTAAAATGTGGCACCCGAGCGCTCATTGACGACAGGGCTGCTTTGCTTCAACAAGCGCCAAGAGGTGCTGATACGGGGGTTAATATGCTTGACGATGGAAACGTCTCTTCGGCTCATCGCGATGACTCGACGATCCAACGGAATGAATGAACTGCGCTTCAAAGTAGGCTCCTCGGTGACTTCGAGGGCCAAAGTGTCGTGGGTTGGACAACGCGGCTCCAAACTCGAATCAGAAGGAATTGGAACGAGGCAATGAGAATGTCTCGACGTTGGTGGAACTTGTAGCTTTTTATTTCGATGAAGACAAATATGTAAAAGGGGGTTCCGTCGATGGATTACTCGAGCGAGCCGGAATTCGGTGTGTCGGACCGGTCGTGAACATCATCCGATATTTCCACAGTCCGTTTTCATATCCGGCGCGAAGGATGACTGAAACGAGAGAAGCAAACGGACCGGTACATTCCAAGATCGTTTCTTCTTGTCGGGTGGCATCGAGAGAAAAGCAAGAGAGACAGAGAAAGAGCAATGGGGGAACTCCACCTGCGGCTTTGTCCCTGTATTCCACCGCGAGACCGGAGAGTTTGTAGTATTATGGTAGAACGAGATTCTTCGGATTGGACAGGTGCTCCGATCGAGTGCCCCGACAGCCATAATGAAATCAACCGTAAACGATTCTACCATCATTTTCCCTTACCTGGCGGCATCGAAATTAAAGCTTTCCCGTACGGGCATTCCGAGTGGGGCAAGTCACAGTGATAGCAGTTTATATTGTCCGACCAAGTATCGACGCACGGACACCTGCAACTTGTACAATCATACCCAATGTTCCGTCGTATGCCCTTACCCCCGGCAACTCGGTAGAACTGCCTCCCGCTAGGCAGTCCGCTCGCGAGCGGTCACCCATCCAAGTACCGGCCAAAGCCAACCTAGCCTGCTCGACATGGATCTCCAAATCCAGATGTCGACTGTGGATCCACTGCAGACACTTGTACACTTCAGACTCGCTTACTCGAGCCATAATACTGGAAGCAAACAGGTCTTCCATCCCATCCAATGTGCAACCAAAAAATTGCACTTCCCCGTTGGCCTAAGGATGCAACGAGATTTTCTCGCTCGTGATGAGGCAAACTTTATAAATGGCGCGACGTTTCGCCGATGTATCAAACATCACGAGGGACAAGCGATACGTTTCTCGCTGAAAGTAAAACGTTCGCGGTTATACGAGCTCTCGCGACGAGGCTCCGTTGCACGGATGATTAACGAGGGATTTTAATGGTCGTTAATTGGTTCGCGATTGTCCATCCGGTGGACTCGTCGCTGCAGTCTTCGTGATGAGATCCTCGGAGGTTGCCAGCCCGAACGGCGAGTGAGAAACTATCAATAATAATAATGGACCAAGAGAATACCTTGTCTCCTTTTCTTTCTCGGGTTCCCCGTCAATAAATAAAGAATGTTGACAGTTGCACACATCGGGTTCACCGATCGGGAGAGAGGTCTCCTGGACTGGTTCCTTTCCTCTCTCTCTCTCTCTGTCTCCTCTCTCTCTCTCTCTCTCTCTCTCTCTCTCTCTCTCTCTCTCTCTTTCTCTCGCTCTCCCACTTACACACACACCCACACACACACACACGCCTCCGATCCGCGCGCGGGCGTATACCACTGTAACGAGTCAGTGAAAGGGAATTAGATATTCGATCTGTTGTCGGGTGTCGCATGATTTACAACTCTCGGTGCGAGCGCTCCCAGAGATAAGCCGCTCCGATACCACCGCAAGGGACCCCGAAGAGATAGCTGACAAATGATATCCCTTGTGTGCCGTGTGGCGTTTCGTTAATGTAACTTCATTTTCCGTCCGCCTGCTACCGTATGCTACACTTCTCGCTTGACATCGGACATAAATAAACATTGCTGCAGAAAATCCACGGATCCTTGATACTCCGATGTCTCGACATTGCGAGGGGTGAACGTTGATCGCCATTTATGGTTCTTCGCGTCGATGAACTGCCGAAAGTGACTCTAGGAGTTGGCGACGGTACACTGTGAATCCATGTGTGTTATTTATTACGCGTAAGGTGTGCAATTTTTGGAATTGACACGTATTAATGCCATTGACAACTTAACACAACGTGGTTGTGTGTTACAGGGAGTTCAAGCACTTTTGATGTTTAGTTTCAAACCTTTGAACCGCATTGAATTTTAACATGTTATTGATGTCTTATTCGAAATATGCAACACGTGTGATTGCAGACATTTGCACGTTTAGATATCAAACGGCTCTTAAATAATCAATTCATGTGTGTCATAGTAAAGTTTAGCACAATTTAGGCATATTTGTGAACAATTGATTCGAATGGAGTAACTTTAAATTTACATGTCAATTGTGAAATACAACACATAATGTATATACGGATTTTCATAATTTCTCTTTTCCTCTCCCCCTCTCTGCTGCCCGTCTTAATTTTACGTAAAAACCCATCAATGGATATATATATATATATATATATATATATATATATATATATATAGAACATCGTGCAATTAAGGAAAAAGCTAAATTTAGAAACATCAAGAATAAAAACTTTACAATTTAGAAACAAAAAGTTGAAAAAATCTTCCCACGATGGATCTTGCGGCCAAAAACACTAAATATGTCATACT
The DNA here is from genome assembly GCA_951751655.1 of Ophion costatus. Lineage (NCBI taxonomy): Eukaryota > Metazoa > Arthropoda > Insecta > Hymenoptera > Ichneumonidae > Ophion > Ophion costatus. Next base: position 20,125,768 of record OX632366.1, on the reverse strand, counting down.
TTTTTTACGAAAAAAAATAAGAATCAAAATGGTCGAACTTTGAGAAATTTGTGTTGTGATAAAAAAATAAAACAGAATATGTAGAAGATGACTGAATATTTTTTCAATATTTGTTTGCATAAAGTACATTTAAAAACCAAACAAATTAAAAAAAAATTATTTGCCAATTTTCAGACAGCTATGAGCAATTGATGAAAAAACGTCGATTTAAAAAAAATTCACTACATATTTCCTACCTATTTTTAGAAGGAAACACTACGATATTTGAATTTCAGCCAAATCGGAAGGGGTCGGGTCTCAAAGTGACCGATTTGGCCTGGAATACCCAATATCTACATATAATTCCACGTTTTTACTTAAACATTTTAAAGTGCGTAGTATAAGCAGGTAGCCTGTAGGTTTGATGCCATATGTAGGCCAAATATTTTCTTTAAAAAAATCACTTCAGGAGCTCAGGGAATGACAAATTATGATACAAAATCATGGAGGTAGAATTCTGTATAAAGGGTTTCATATTATTTTCGATTTATGAAATATACTATGCATCTAAGAGACGGGCTGTGATGCCTGCAACCGACCCCCATGCAGTGTCTGAAAAATACACATCAATCAAATACAATAACATACAATCACCTAACACATTTAATACTCAAAGAAATAATACACTCAAGCGTGTAATATAAAACGCATAAAGTGAGAAAGTGAAATATGGTGGAGAATGCAATAACGGGGAAAACCCCTTACAATGGAATTTCCCTTTAAAAAAACGTATTAAGCGAATCCCGAAATTGCACCCTCGGTGTGTAAAAAGTGACCACAAGGTACCAAACCCAACTGTGTTAAACCAACACAGTTGAATATGCAGTGCAGGTAACACGCGTCTGGTGCGTCACTTCAGCGATCTTCAAAGTCCCGCTGCACCGGCCTGGGCCACCACTCGGATGGGTGACCGCTCAGCCACGAACTGACCAGCGCGCCTGCTCCCATGGGCACTTCCCAGTGCTCACGGGAAGAAAATTGTTATATGGCAAAAAAGTTCCCCCAATGCCGAATGGAAAGAAAATTGGTGCTTCCGCTCCGCTATGGAGACATTCCAAAAAAAAGGTACTTTTGGTAAATAGTGAGGACACACTTTCCGAGCGGGCTTGGACACTTGAGACGAAGTGTTCTCATAAGTCACTCGCAATTATACGGTTTCCCGTATTTTTCTCGAGGGAGAGAAATGGCATTGCCAGTATGGCGAGAGAGGAATCAGCCTGCGATGAATCATCTCGTGCTCTCGCAGGTATACATTACGCGTACAATGTACCGTACAGGTATACGGTGTCTTCTGCACCGGCGTCGACTTACGTGCGTAAGTATATTATACTTTATATATATATATATATATATATATATATATATATATATATATATATATATATATATATATATATATATATATATATTCATGACAGCGAGAATACTCGCACGAGCTCTTTCGTGTAACTCTTACATGCCGCGAGCATTGTAATGCCCGGTCGCGTTTAAAAACAAGACGCACAGCGCGTCGAGGCCGTGTAAAGTGTAAAGGGCCCTCGGGCCCTTGCCGCCGCCGCCGCCGACGAGAACGAAGCCGACGTCGCTAAGGGAGAAGTGTACATATAGATTCAAGAGTTTTGCGCCACTCTCCCGTTGCGCGTCTCGCGTTAGCGATAAATAACGCGGTCACCCGAGACATGAGAGAATGAACCGAGGATACGGGAGGGAAGAACGAAGGCGAAGAGGAAGAAAGAGCGAAGAGCCTACGGTAGGGCCGAGCAGAGGATCCTTGAAGCGAGAAAGAATAATATGGTCAGAGAGAAAGAGAGAGGCAGACCATGATGAAGGTGGAAAGCATCCGGGTGAACAGACCAGAGACGATCCTACAATCGCACGCTCGCCCTAGGAACGAATAGTGGAAAAACAGCCTCGGAAGAAAGCACCGAGGAAGTGGACGCTGATGATGAAAAAGTGGCCAAAGAAGGATGAAAAAGGCACGAGGGTTCTGGCGGGCAACAAGGCAGAAAAAGCCAAGACGCATGGCGCACTGGATGAACGCACTTGAAGAGAAAGAGAAGAGCAAACGGTGGAGAACAGTGGTGAAAGAAAAGCCGTGGTTGGTGGAGATTGGTGACAAGAGGGGAGACGACCAGGTGAATAAGGATGTCGAAGTTGTGCGCCTCATCCGAGACCTCAGCCTCATCCATGTGCTAACTTCAACGTGTCCACTCTGGACTCATGCACAGCGCTCCTTGCGCTCTCGACATTCCGCGCACTTGCTTATATATGCCATATATAGTTATGGAAGCGTACGTACGTGTGATAGCCAAGAAAACGTGCGATCTCGACAATAACACGGGGAAATTGCCAAACCGCAATCCATCCGTGCACATGCATGGTTGTTATACTAGGATCTATCAGAGGAAAATGCCTTTCCACGCGAAACGGCTGATTGTACCCGAGGCTTGTGATATTGCGGTATGCGAGGGACTGTACAACGGCGGACATACGAGGGTTGTGCTACAATGTCCAGGAAGAGCAAAGGTAGAGAATGATTTACCTGATTAGCCACCTGCTCGTCTGGCTGGAGAAAGGAAGCGTGAGACTTGTTCGTTTTCAGTGTCAATCAAAGAGCTTCGGCCCTTCGAGGATACGCGAGATAGCGAGCCCCATGGAGGGCTCAATCGGCATTCCAAACCTGTAATCAACTGACTACATAGCTGTTCCATTTTGCATAATGACCTAAGATTCATGCCCATGGTCATTAGATTGCACAGGCTCGAAAACGATTTTTGCTGAAGGCTCTGCTGCACCAGTTTCGCGTACCGCACAAATGGATAGAGCAATGAACACAGCCCAACAAGTTACGACCTATTCTTTGGACAATCGGTTAGAACCCTATAACTGAATTTGCTGGAGTGGTAGTGAGGCGAAAGGTAGGAGTTTAGCAAAAAATGTAACCAAACGACATCTTAAACGTTGTTCCTCGGAAGTTGATGGACATCGCGATATCCTTATCTTTCATCTTCTTATCTTACCATCTCCCTATCTTGCAATCTTCTAGAGGCTTCTTCCTATCTAATGAACTAAGTTTCATGCTCTTTGTCATTCAACTTCCCGGACACTAGAACGATTTTAGCTGAATGCTCGTTGAATCTTCTACTGCACCAGTTCCAAACACCGCATAAATGTATTGAGTAATGGACACAACCCATTAGTTGGACACTCAGATAGAACCTAATAGCTGGATTTGCTGAAGTGGTAGTGAAGCGAAAGATAGGAGTTTAGTAAGATGTAACCAACCGAAATTCCAAAGGACATCTCATACGTTGTTCCTAGAAAGTTGATGGGCATTGCGATATCTTTGATCTTTCTATCTCGCGATATCACAATCTTCTAGAGACTTCTTCCTGTCTAACGGAGACTTTCTGCCATACCGTTTTTTTCTGGACAGTTGTTCCCATCTAATGGAGGCATCGGCCCAATTTTCCCCACGTCCCTGCAAATTCGTGGTCGATGCAAGGAAGCCAACGGAGTTGGTGATTCCATTGATGCAGAGGAATCAGCAGATGAACAGGGAGGGTTATTTTTCTAGAATCACTCAAGCGAACGAGGAAACAGCGAGCAGGTTGGAGTCAAACTCGACACGTCTGTATGTTACCTGCACTTTTTCCAGGTTTTCTCCTCCTCCCTCCCTCTCTCGCCCCTTAGATCTTTCGCTCTCTTCCTCTTCGGCTCGCAAGTTTTTTCCACGTTATTCTCGATCTCGTGAAGCCCACTGGAGCCCTCAATCTAACGTACCGAGTGGACGTCTTAATTACCAGCTGTCCATTCGCACCGGGCAAAAGTCTCTCGCGTACTGCCCACTTTCTAATGCAACGGGATTCCATCATCGCAGAATCCTCGATTTCCTTCCTCATTGAATCATATATACTTCACGGACGTTCTTTTCCTTCTTCTTCTTCTTCTCTCACGCGTTGTTTGGCGGTTGTTTTTTGACCAGGCCCTTTTTTAGTTTCTCGGACGTACGGTGCTGTCAGATCGGTAGAAAACCCGAGGCTCGATAAGAAGGGGCAACGGTCACATCAGACTACACATCTGTATGTGTGTGCGTGTATAAAATGGCGAATTGTTATTATATTTGTGTTGGTACACCGTTAGAGGCCGCACGGAGCGATGTTGCGCACTGACCGTACTTCACCGTACCTCTTTTCAACTGTACACGTATACACAGAGAGAGTGAGATAGATGAGAGAGAACGAGAGGAGACCCCAATGGCTCCTAGCAGTGGCACGCTCACATGTCAATTTCCAAAACAAATAACTCGGTCGATTTCGCCGCCGCGTCCACACTTCGGGGGTCCGATGCCATACACGGACATAATGACGCACGAGGCAGGTATAGAGGCTGAAGGATGAAGGTGGTGCTCAATGGGTGCTTCTTGCGCGGTACTAGCGATCCACCGTTGCCACACGTGGAGGGCCGATATATATATATATTGAAGTAACTATATATGTAGCAGGTATATACAGACAAATACACACCAAGTATATACAAGGTGTCCAATTACTACTGAAGATTTGGAGTAGCCCGCAAACGAAAATGGCTGAAACCTAGGACGAAATGATGCGAAGGGCGAGTAAAATGGCCTTTTTGTCGTTTGGTGAACGTCCTCAAGGTGATCTGAAGGTCAATTCAGTTTTTTTTTAAATTGCAACGTATATTTATATGATCCTGCTCGCTCGCCATCGTCGAGGTCGAAGTTTCCACTCCGGAACCGTTGAGACCACTTCTTCACGGCACTCATGGATACGGTATCCTCCCCCAATGACCGATAAATCATCTCCTTAGCCTCGGAAGCATTTTCGTCCGATTCGAACGCGAAGTGAATACAGTGCTAAATATGCGCGAAATTGCAGCTCATTTTGCTCAACGTGCTCCCCATCTATACTTTGAGGTTATGTTAAGCTGTCCGAAAAAAATAGTCTACTAGGTTGGTCTATCAAACCAGACCTGGAGGCAGAATCGTTCCGTTCGAATATTCAATACAGCTGTCTTATTTTCAGGCCGAGAACTTATTTGTACACCCAATACACAACCATCCGACTATAAAAGAGCCAATGGAAGATCATCCCCAGATATTGTCAACGTTCAACCACTACTATTACCGAGTCAATTGACGCCGCCTATAATCTTCCGATAATTAGCGTTACGTTCAAACGGCGGTACTCTTGAGTCAGCATACGTCACTGCGCATGTTGACATCGATTTTCGCAAATGGTAATTCGAATTGGGATCAAACGATTCCGTGGGGTGGAGCAAAGCGGAAGAGTGTACAAGCGACATAATTCGATTGTTTCGTTGCTTCGCTGGCTCGGCCCATTGTACGAGATTATGCCGGTGGGCAAGCAATAGCATCGTATAAGCTGGCCGATGAGGGCCGCATGTGCGCGCACCTGGTACCACCTGTGCACGCGTGTGACCCTGAGAATGACCATCGGAAAGGGACACTCCACTCTGCGCTCGCGTATATCTGTGTTTGCCAAGCCGAAACGGAAGGACCGAGAGGAGAGAGAGCGCGCGAATGACAAAGAGGAAAGGAACGGGAAAGAGGGGGGATGGGGATTGAGGAGGTTACGGAACCCAAACAGATATACAGGGAACGATGAGAGGGACCAGGAGAACGAGAAATAAGACGATCGAGAACGAGCCTCACTTCCCTCCCTTCCTTGCCGTCACCCTTCCCCAACGCCATTGTTGTTTGTCTTGCTGAATATTTTAATTGGACGCGGCAGAAAAGCTGACGCGGTACCTCCGCGCAGACCACGCGGCCTCGGTGTTATTTATCGTCTAACAATGCGTGGAAGACTGGTAATTAATTACGTTGTTTTGTTGGTACTTTTATATAAAGATATAGCAAGTTGATAGGAGGAGTTAACCTGCGAGCGGCATGCTACCGACCACCCCCCCCCCCCACTCATAGCCCTTCGCCCGGTGCTCAACAATGCTTGTACAATGCGCAATTAGCGGTGCAACCTGGAGAACAATGCGCGGAGTCAGAGGGCTCCGAGGATACAAAGGGAAGCGCGACTATGTGCCCAGGCCGTGTGGCCGCGTGCACTCACCCGCCGTTTTGTACTTCGGTGTCTCAAGGGCTTAGTCGTAAGAGGCGTTCTACCTAAACCCACATCTGGCCCTTGCGCATCAACACCTAATTCACCAACGATCCCTCCAGATTTTCGTCATCTTTGCTTGCAACCCAATGATTCATTTTTATTCCTTTATCTCTGGATTGTTATGGTGGACATTGTCTCTTTTTCTTTTTGGTTCGGTATTGTTGCTAGGACGTTGCATAAGTTCGCCCTGTTTTCCAACAGGTGGCGTTACCTATAGAGAAGTACTATAAGCAGGCTTGAAATTCAGTGTATGTAATTTCGCCGAAGTGTAAACAACTTTTTTTTTCGTAGTGTTCGGTTTTGTGTCATGTCAAATTTTGTGTCAAAAAGAGTGTTTGCGAGGAATTTCACGGCACTACTTTATTCGAAAAAAAATTCTGCCGCTGAAGCACACAGAATTCTTGTTGAGACTTACGGCAACCATGCTCTGTCGGAAATAACATGCAGATATTGGTTGAGACGCCCCAAAAATAATGATGTTGAATTCGAGGCGTTACGTCATGGAGACTCATGGCAGATTTTAGCTGAATTTGCAGAATCATAGATTTTTTCAAAACAGAACATTTATTTTCACGAAAAAACAGCGAGAACTTATTCAACATCCTGATATTACTGAAATGATTTTTTCATTCTATTATCTCTTAACTATTGTTGATATGTGTTTTTTTTCTTCATTTCTCCACGTCTGTGTCATTATTGACATATGTTTTTTATTCTGTCGTTCATTTACTTTCATCATCGTAAATAAAATATCTTTTTTCGTAGATTCAATGGGTTACACCTGCTCGGGGCCGGAAAAAAACGAATTTTCGTGAATATTTCCTGGGAAAGCGTGGGAGGGTTTGTAAATTGTTTTTTTTTTCATGGTCGAGCATAGTAAAAATCGAGGATATCGTTAAGAATCTTGTACAATTTTTGTATCGGAAAATGTTTGTAAAGGCAGTAGCAGCATGATTTATGCAGACCGCTGTCAAAAAAGGTTCTTCGCAGTCACCACGGCGGCCTAGGAACAAATCGTCCGAAATTGATAAAAATTAACGCGTTTAGTTTTTGCACACAATTATCTAGTGCTTTGACGAAGGATTTAATAAAATATTGATTTTTTTAAATTGCCGCAGTCTAAAGTGAACGTATAGATTTTCCGTGGAAAATACGATCTATTTTCATGGATAAAAAAACCTATACATCGAGATAAAAAATCCCACGTTCCAGCACTGCTTTTTGATATGGGAAAGAAGCATACGAAATGTGATCTTGATCGGTGCAGTCATTTTTGAGATATCGTGGTCACCGATTTTGAAAAAGTATTTTTGAGAAAAACGTGTTTAAAGTTCGGGACCAATCTATAAATGATTATAACTCCCTCAATTTTAAGCGGGTCGAATCGAAACTTTCAGGGAATTTTTGGGAAATGTTTTATTTCGAAAAGCCTTCGAAAAACAAAAAACAAATATTCTCAGAATGCTTAACTGGGTGTAAGCCCTTAAGGTCGTAGACTTTTTATGAAGGCTCTTAAAAACGATTGAGGTTTTTTTGGAGTCTGAATTGACCAATGAAAATTTTGGAGGTCGAAATTTCTTCCGCGATAAACAGTAGTTATCGTACCGTACATGGAATTTACACTTTGCAAACATTTCTTTCGAACCCAATGGATGAATTGCTCATTGGGATGAGCAGATACTCACTTCCGCTTGGCTCCTCTCCCTCTTGACTTCTCTTCACTCGCATTCGCTCATCCATCCCTACCCATCTGTTGCGACCAGTCCTCGTAACGTGATTTCTACAAATTCATGGTCCAAAGTCACATAACTTTATTATTATCACGTTTTTTTAAATATTAATTCAATTTTCATCGTGTACCGAAAATTCGACGGCGTTTCCGATGGATCGTGAAAGCTTGGAAGGGGAGGATGTTTGTCGCTGGATACTTCGCTGCCCCGAGGATCGAGATGGAGCACTCGTATTTTTCTCTCTTGCATCATTATTCCTCGAATGAAATTAGCAGGTCGATTTTCTCGCAATTACTCGTAATTACTTCCTGCCACGTTGACGCGTCGGTAAAAACCAATTTTTTCAACGATACATTTTTTTCTCCTCTTCTTTATTATCCGCCATCGGAGTAGAGGAAGTAATGAGGAAATCTTACAGAGGTACTTCCTATTTAGCGTATCAGCAAGTAGAGTTATGTAAAAACGTGCCGTCCCATCCGGGACTTCCTCGTCTGCTTTAAGGGGCTACATTTACCTACACAACCGAAAAAATCACCCAATTCCAATTTTTTTCTTCTGGGAAATGGTTGATGAAAAAAACGCAGTTTTTTAAAAACACATATATTAAGAGCTTTAAGTACAAATATTAAGTACATATACTTTATAAGTACGAGTACATAGTACAAGTACATAGTACACGTACATAGTACAAGTACATAGTACAAGTACATAGTACAAGTACATAGTACAAGTACATAGTACAAGTACATAGTGCAAGTACATAGTGCAAGTACATAGTACTAGTACGTAAACTTTGAGTACATATATTAAGAGCTTTGAAAAAAATAATACTTTGAGTACAAATATTAAGAGCTTTGAACAAAACACCAAAAGCATAGGCGCCAGCAGATGATGAATTCTTTTTCGCTTTCGGCGGTGTACACTCTCCAGCTTAAACAGTCCATCCGAAATCTGATTGTGAGAACCAAACGGCTTATTCAAGGTAACAGTAAACACGAGTCATTGACGATCGTCGATTTTTGAAATCATTTCTTTTAACAACGTGGCGACCAATTACGACGCGAGCAGATAAAACAAATAAAAAAAGTCGTCATTTTTGCGTAACGATTAAAAAATGAAGTTCGATTTTATGAATGTAAGATCGTCAATGACATTTAAATGCTTCTCGCCGTATATTCTCCAAATTTGGAAACAATCCATCAAGTGGTTCTCGAGATATCATGTCCACCGACTTTGAAACCATTGTTTCGAGAAAGACGCGTTTAAAGTTTGAAGTATACTGCTGCGACCACTCGCCCGGCTAACTGTTAGAAGATATAGATCATTCAATTTTAGGAATATTGCAATGAAATTTTCAGAGAATAACAGCTAAAGAGCGATGGTATCAAATGAAAATATTTCTTTGAACATTTTTTTTTACCGAACTAGGTAGATATGGCCTGTCTTGCAAAATAAAAAAAATTAACATGTCAAAAATCTATACATCTCTGTCTTCCACCACGCTCTTTTTTTCGTCGCTATTTACAGCACGGAAGAATTTCAATATTTATGTTTATGTTCATGTTAATTTTAGGAATATTTTTATGAAATTTTCAGGAAATATAGCTAAAAGGTAATCGAATAAAAATATTGTTTGAAAATGTATTTTTTTCCCACCCAGGTAGATGTAGCCCGTTGAAAAATTTCCTACTTGCAAAATAAAAATAAAATGAAAATGTCACAGATAGATACATTTCCGTTTTTTCCACGCTGTTTTGTTGTCATTTCGATTTACAGCGCGGAAGAATGTCAATGTATAGAAAAACCTAGGAGACCATCGAACAAGCGGTCATGTCGGAAGATCGATGACGTAAGAAAGGAAAACAATTCGACCACTCGTGAGTGTTGGAGCTTCGCCGATCCTCATCCATTCTAATAGGTAGTCTTCGTTCTTACTCGCAGCACTGTGGCATTTTTCGGTATGGTTAGCTTTGAGCTATTTACATTCCCCCAGCTTGTCCGTGCGGAATCCTTTGACTTTTGGCTACTTAGAGATTTTTATTTTTTCGGCCCTCCAAACTATTGGAATATTTGTTTAAAAGGAGAGGTGACTGCTCACGACTCATTGCGAGGGGCCACTTCATTCTCTGGTCACATAAGATCCAACTGAAGAGTAAAATATTATAACATATTGTTTTTCGTGGCCGTGGTCGTTTACTGCGCTGGACTGTCACCGGCTTTGGATTTGTAATACCGTTATTTTGCAATATACAGGGTGTCCTATAACTAATGAATAATCTTACTCATGTTTTACCATATGCTGGAATTTCAGATCAATTTCAATCAATAATCAGATCAATTTCGGATCAATTTCAGATCAAAGATCAAAATCAGATCCATTTCAATCAATAATCAGATCATGTCTTACATGCTGGAATTTTACTAAACTGAAATTTCAGCATCTAGTAGGACATGATCTAACCTATCGACAAGTGCAGGATTATCCATTCATAACAGGACACCTTGTATAAATACACACACACTTTTTCTAGGAAACACCGAGAAGGCTTGGAAATCCGAAAACATCCGGACAATCTAAACAGAGATGGTGGATATCACGTCAATCCCATTTGGCACACCGTCCTCCCGGTTTTTTAATTGACCGGCCGATCAATTAAAACATCTGATTGGCTGGTGCAGTGATCTGGAACGATGACTGCAAGTATATAAGGAATGCCTGAGACACGGGAGCTTCAGTATCGGAGCTCTCAGCCCTGATGATGCAGACTGTAACGTTTGCGAAACGTCGGCACAACGCTGATTCTCAACACGGCCTCCATCCGGAAGCCACATACTCTTCAAATTACATAAAGAGCCGTGAAAGCCTTAAAACTAAAATAATACACACACACATATACGGTACGCATTCTGATGTATATGCAGCATACTTTAATTATACAAGCTGATCCGCCAGAAATGACATATTCGAAAACTCCTATCAATAATCCTACCGATTTTAGACAAGAAAGTCACAGACCCGCATAGTTAGCCAGGATCTGCATTGTCATTATAATTATACTGCAATATCTTTATAATTATAGCTCGGTTTTTTTTCGGCGGAAACGTCAAATTGTTTACAAGCCCAACGTCGATTAAAAACATGGAAACCCCTATTTTTTAACAACCGCCAATTAATTTTTCAAGAGTAAACTGTCTTCGGAATGTTTCGGATTAATCCCATATATTTCGTTGGGTTTTTTAGGGATGCGTGGACTCTTCGTAATGCCTCGTTTTCGAGTGTCTAATTTACAGTGCTCATCCTATACGCATGGGTATATATATATATACACACACATACATATGTATATACGTCTGTGTGTGTTTACCTACATATATATGTACTTGTACAATATATGTGTACAATACCGGTACCACTGTAATGTTTAGAAAGGATTTAGAAAGTTTCGCATATTACGTAGAGGGACTGGTGCACAACAGCGGACGTCTCTACTCAATTACGGCGTTGTTGAGCAGTAAATGCGGCTTGTTGTACAGAGAGAAAGAGTGTTCATGCGTACAGAAGAAATCAAGATACATATATATATATATCTTGATTTCTTCTATGCGCATGAATATATATATATATATATATATATATATATATATATATATATATATATATATATATATATAGAGAGAGAGAGAGAGAGAGAGAGAGAGAGGGAGGGAGATAAAAAGGAGCTAAAACTGTAAAACGATGATCGCCCGTCCCAGTTGAGATCTTGTGGTAAATTTCCGATCCTACATAGATAAGAACAACAACTCCACAATGGTCGCGCTTCGGAGCATTTTGCGAGATCTTTATTGTCGGGCGGTGATTGCAATCGACATTTTTCATATCGAGTTTTTTAAATACCCGCAATACATATTGACATTGCGCGTATGTGTAAGTGAACGTGTGTGGGTGGCCGATCATGCATTCGTAAGGACGTCGTTGCTCGAAGATTCGTTGCTCGATGGTTCGTCATCGATGGACACGTCCCTCCAAAGTTTCGGGACACCATAGAGATGTTCGCCGACTGGGGGATCGAGGCACACAAGGGAAAGAAAGAGAGAGAGAAGCAGAGGGAGAGGGAGAGAATCTGGGTTAAGGGGGACGATACTTTAAGCGAGGAAAACATTTGCTACCTTTACATGTTTTTTTTTAAGGAACGATTTCTTCACCATCTTCGAGACTTAGGGTATGTTTTATTACTATCTTTGGCTGTTAAATGGTATTTTTTTATTTATTTATCTCTACAAATGGCGGTGGTATGACACGGTCTTCTAAACTGCATTTTCAAAACTGGCGGGACGTATAGCTAAAAAACTAATCGACAGATTCTGATGAAACTTCGTATAAATCTGTACGACCTTGTTGTCGAAAACATGACCCTAAATGTTTTTTAAAACAACGAAAAAATGTTTTGTTTCAAATGTAGCCATTTTTTTCGGAAAATTCAATCTTTTTGTTTCAAAGCGTACCGTGTCATCGATTTTCAACGTTTCTCACTTTTTCTTGGTTCATATTCTGGGTATGAGTGTTAATGAAAGAAAAATCTTCGTGAGTTGTTTTTCAGATCAGTACCCAAATTAATTAATAGCCAAAAGCAGTAAAATAAAACATACCCTGAGTCTCAAAACTGGTGAAGAATTTTTTCCTTTTAAAAAAAATCATGAAAATCGGCAATCTTTTCCTCCCCTAAACATACCCCCCACCCCCCTCAATCGCGTATGCTGGAAGGCACGGAGAGTGCGGTATAGGGTCGCGAACCAAATAATCGGAAAGTCGAGCACGCGCGATAGCCGCGGGGGCAATCGCACCGCGATGTCACGGGGTTTCTGGGTGAGAAGCATTCAGAGAAGCCAAATGCAATTATGAGCCAGTCAATGGGGAGAGAGAGAGAGAGAGAGAGAGAGAGAGAGAGAGAGAGAGAGAGAGAGGGAACTCTTGCGGAAAGCTCGTAACGTAGTATCGATCGTTTCGTGACGTGGAATCAGCCGTGCGACAATCTAATATACTTTTTCGCACGTCAAGCACCTCTACCGCTTGATTAAGTATAATTTGCGATGACACATGTACGCGCTATCGGTGTTCCGCTGCGGCGATCCTTCGTGTCGAGCAGCCCCGGCAGGGGTCAATACTCGGATGGGTGACCGTCGGCTGCCGAGCGAATCTAACGTTTTGGGGTGGAATCGTACCAGTTCGCAAGGGCTAAGAAAAATTGGAAATTAAAAAGTGCCCTTGCAGTGACCGCGGAGGACTTTGACAGTCGCAACGCATCTACATATGCTGGGAACCCAAAGAAGATCGATTTTCTATTTTTCTTCCGATGCGATTTGTGGGATGATGAGGTCGGGATTTTAGATACAATTAATGCATAGTCTTGTCAAGCTTTAATTTTTTTTATTGAAAAATATTTATAAATAATGGAGTTATGAATTGAACAAAGTGTCGTCGTTGGTGCATGGCCTAGGTGTAGGTGGTACTGGCAACTATGGTGTGGTCTCAAATGAGCAATTGAAAGATCTTCCAGTAACGTAAACTGACCAGCGAATGGACAAATAACGACACTAGGATTCAGATGCACTGTAAGATGAAAATATTACGAAAAGTGATTGTCTAATTGCTGTCGATGAGGTAAGATATTGTTTTGACAGTAGGAAAAAATATTCGAAGTAATTGTCACGAATAATATCGGAGGAATTTATAAATAAATTGCGGAATGACTAAATTGTTGGTGAATGAGTGAAATGCACACGCGATTGCCAATAAATAGACGTGCAGTGTAGATTAACGCTGCGAAGAATAACGATTCATTATTCACTTTTGTTAAATGGGCTTGCTTTTTATTATTTTTTCAAAGAATATCTATACAATGAGGTATATAATTGTGTTTCTTTGGATTTGATTGGATTTGTCGTGGGATTGTTTGGATTTGTATAATAATTGTTATATATTTTTTATAATATCCTTGTAATGTAAGTTGTAGTACAATTTTTTAAATTAATAATAAGATCAGAATGAGCCATTTTTTAACCACCCATAGACATTCAGCATGTCGCAGCTCCCCTACTCTACTGCAATACAGTGGCAGTGGAGTGGGGGTGGATTAGTTTCGTGTGACATCCAGCTGAGTCCGACCCCTATACCCAGCCTACCTCAACAAACATTATACAGCTTTAAAAGCATTTTAAATGCTGAAATATCATGTAACAGCCAAAAGTAAAAATAAAATATACCCTAAATCTAAAAATCCCGGAGATAACTTTCCTTTAGCAAGAAAAATCATGAAAATCAGCAAATGTTCTCCTCGCCTAAAGGCATCTCCTCCCTTGAGAGCATCCTCGACAAAATTCTTCCTCCAACTTAGTCAACGTCGCAGCCTCGTAGAGTGTTGCTGCATACAGATTGTAGGAGATCTCTCGATTATTATTCCCTCTCTCCGGAACAAGAGGATTGATTTGTTGATTGTTTATTATAAGCCTTGGTATATTCCTTTAGGCAACTAGGTACAAGGAAAGTAAAAATAAATGAATGAAGTATATAAAACTATAGAAGAACACCACTCGGAGTGGTTAAAATAACAAAAATAACAGATATAACAAATAAAGTATACAAAGATAACTTGCATCTAAAAGAAACAACAACATCGCAATTATAAATGGCATAGCTTACCATTTGCGTTATAATATAATAAAAATATAATAAAAATAAAATAGGAATAAAATATATAAGAGAGAAATATATAAGGATAGAGAGAGGGAGACAGAGAGAAGGGAGGCATAGATTTCGGAAAGCCGAGAACAATCGCTGCCCAATTACCCGCCTCGACGAAGAGGGTTTCAGTAACGATACATCCCTTTCTTCTCGGGGGTTGTGTTTAGCCTCGTGTTTGGTGGGTTGACGTTTCTCGCGTAATATCCACGTGTATATATGTGTATGGGCTGCGGGTCAGAGGGGTGCGGGGGTGTGTGGAAATGATCGTGAAAAGGTGTGAGGTCGAGGAGACGAGGTTCTACGATGCCTCGTTGTCCCCCTCGTGGATAAAGGATCGTTCGCGACTTGCAAACCCCTTCATTGCGGTTGTCCTCGCTCCCTCTTTCTCTCTCTAACCTTTTCTCTCGCAAAGATATCGCAAGATACAGACAGAGCGAGAGAGCGAGAGAGTGAGTCTGAAGAATGAGAAAAAGCTGAAGAGGGGCGGAGAGAGAGAGAGAGAGAGAGAGAGAGAGAGAGAGAGAGAGAGAGAGAGAGCAGGGGCAGAGTGACACAGACGACACTTCATCAGCTCAACCAGCAGCCTCTGCATTGTCATTTATGTGGCAATACACGCTCCCGCGCTTTCCACCCCATCCATCGTTAGCCCCAGTGTGAAGTGTTCCCAACGCCATGTACACATATGTGCAGAAGACATTTCCAAGCCGCCATATCCACGTAACGTTGCCCATCAAGGCATCTGGTGCTTTTCAGGACGGTCTTCAATTTTTTTAGCCCCATTTTGCGGCCCTTGGGTCTAGGGGGGTCCTTGAAATGACCTTCATATGTGTATGCTTACATTCAACTGACAGATTCATTGAAGTCATTGGGCTTTGGGTAATGTTGAGGATGGGGACTGGCTCAGATAAGGACCGTCTTCGAAGTCTGCAAAATCACTTTGCCCTGCATACGAACATCGTGGATGTAGGTATGTGTACCGCTAATGGACCCAAAGAGTATCCGAGGATGACAACAGCTACGACGAAGAGGATGAATCGCATAATACGAACGTTCTTCCACCTACCTTTCTTCTCACCCTCCATTTCTTCGTCTCATGAGTCCCTCACTCCCTGTCTCTTTTTCTCTCACCCAGGTTCTTTAGAAATCCGTTTCTTTTGTTACATCCGAGCAAATCCTCCCTTACTCTCTCTCTCTCTCTCTCTCTGGTCCTTTTATCTCCATTCCTCCCTTGGCCGATCAATTCCTCGCATCCACTTGAACACGCAGACATCCTCCACCCTTCGTCGCAATACCTTATCGACTGTTTTTTACCCATTTTCTCAGCGAGACAATCAAACGATTCGACGAGTTCAATTTGAGAAACGCGACCTCACGATCAACCACGTGGAAGTCTTTTTTCAGGATAACAACTACCGATGACATAAAAAAACCGGAATATCGAACCAAAATTCCTATATCGCTATTTTACTTTACTACTCGTTTGTTCTGCATAAAATATCCAATTTTTTGGTTCATTCGTTTCATGATGGATTTGATACATTTAAGGCGGGGGTGGGCAGGGGGACTGGCGCGATTTTAACACACGAAATACGCGAGGCGCGACTCAGTTCTGCGGATCACAATTGAAGTTTTTCCCGGAGCCATATTTGCATGGAAATTACAGATTGCGAGGCTGGGGACGAGGGATGGACGCGTCCTTGCGGCGAGAGCCAATGATTGCAATAATTGCGCGCAGGGTACGATTGTTCGTTGGAGGGTCGCGAAACACGAGGAAGGAAAACTACGGTGTTCGGGACGAGAGAGTTGATCGAGGAAGGTCGCAGGGGGGGGGGGTGAGAGAAGAGATAACGTATACGGTATACTTGGAGGAGAACCGTCGCAGTCGGACAGTCCAACGTCGAGGTTCCTGTGTGGCGCATATGGAACAAGTGGTCGCTTGATTCTCTACTGATTGTTCCATTCTCAGAGCTGCGGAGCAGCAGCAACATCTCCCACTCTTACTTTCTATGGAGCCTGGAGCAGTCTCGTTCAACCATGTGAGATCCGAGAGAGAGAGAGAGAGAGAGAGAGAGAGAGAGAGAGAGAGAGAGAGAGAGAGAGAGAGAGAGAGAGAGAGAGAGAGAGAGAGAGAGAGAGAGAGAGAGAGAGAGAGAGAGAGAGAGAGAAAGAGAGAGAGAGAGAGAGAGAGAGAGACTGTCTGATGCTCCGTAGCTCTCTCTCTCTCTCTCTCTCTCTCTCTCTCTCCCTCTCCCTGTGTGTCTCTCTCGATCTTTCTGTCTCTCTTCCCATTGGTACTTCCGCACCTCGACCTATTACTACACCCTCATCCACCGTTCGTACTGTCTCAACTTCTCACCGTGTGGACCGTGTATCAACGAGCGAATGGGTGACTGGATGGACCCTTACAAACATTTAGTACCCGGCACCACCTCAACGTCCTCCCTCCGGTTGGGCTTCCTCCGCCGCATGCTTCATCTCTTCTGCTGCCACCCTTCAACCCTCTTTCTTCCTCCGTCCCCTCTTCTCCCCCCCTCTCTCTTTCTCTCTCTCTCTCTCTCTCTCTCTCTCTCTCTCTCTCTCTCTCTCTCTCTCTCTCTCTCTCCCTCTCTCTCTCTCGCTCTCCCTCTCTCTCTCTCTCTCTCGCTCTCTCTGTTCTTCGTTACACGGCCTCACGATACGCAATCTCCGCAATGACCACAGTGTCCGCGGCACGTCCGAAACACATCGGATAGCGAAAATGAACGGCAAAGGAGAGGAGAGTGAGCGAGGCCGCTCGCTCCAGTTATATAGAGTTCTGGAGGAGCGTGGAGAAAGAGCCAGGGCCCAGGGCGAGAGAAGCCGGACGCGAACGAAACAATCGGCGATTCCTTGGGGGCATGATTGGCCGTATTGTTTGTTCGTACGGATCACCGGCGATGGAGTGTACATAGGTATACTCGTATGGACAATAGAACTTTGGGCTTTTATCCTCGCCTGGGTGTAATCTCGACGGTATCGCCGAAGCGACACCCTTTGCTAGGACGTTCCAGGGCTTTTGGCTATTTGTGAACACGTGATGATGAGTAAGGGATTGTTGAGAGCCTGCATGTATCTAGAAGACAGCAAAAATTGCCACGTTCCGGTTTTTTCTGGGAAATGGTTGGTGGTAAAGAAACGCATTTTTTTTAACACAAGGGTAGGATAGGCTGGGGGCTAGTGAAACGTTTTTGAGACAATCGGTTGGTGGGACTTCATTTTATAGCCTATCCGTTTGGTAATGAGCTTTTATCAGAGCTAGATTATCCGGCTGTGTGATAGCAGCATTATTGATGTTGCTTCTTACAAGGAACATCACCTTGGTATCCTCCTCCGATTTTGTTGGAACTTTTTCATGTGGAAGAGTGTCAAAAACTAAGAGACACGTATTTTTTTTTACCGGCGGAAAAACGGTTTTAAGGGGTGAAACGCACCTTCGAAAATAGGGGTGTTTTTCGTTTTTTGGGGATAACGTTATTGTCCTCATCTCCAGTATATAGTACACGAAAAAATAAACGTTGTTGCAATTTGAATTTTGTTTATATCTCGTACCGTTAAAACGTTATGAACGAAAAACGAAAAACATCCCCATTTTTGAGGATGCGTTTCACCCCTTAAAACCATTTTTCCGTCGATAAAAAAAATTCGAATCTCTTTAGGTGTTATTAGCTGATTGAACTAAAGTTTCCACTAAACCCCGGTACTGTTAATCATGTGTATGAAGTGATATAGTATGGTTGTTGTGAATAAAGTACACTTTTGATTAAAATATTCAGTTTTATTGCTCTTCATTTCAGTTTTGGTATCACTGAAGGTATGTTGAGGTTCATCAATATTATTTTACTTCTCGGACGATTTCTTGGCATCTAAAAAATAAAACAAGTTTTGGAAGGTCTGCTTGTGTATGAAATGTTTGTACGGGGGAGATAGAAACACGTTTCAATTGACCCTGAACCATTTGCTTTAACTGCTCCCTCACCCTCGTCTCGAATAATTAATAAAACAGCAAGAAAACCTTAATATTGTGGGTAGGTACAGACTTAGCCAATATTATCTATTTTATGGAAAACTCGGTTTTTTTCCAGATCAACCGGAAGACCACAATTGTGTACACCGTTCGGCTTTTCACGTTTAAAGGTCCTTTCCATGCAAGATTGCTTATAACTCTTTCCATTATTAATATTTTCTCCGATCTTTGCTACACAACTCTCTTAACGTACCTGAAAATTAATGGCCAAACGATTTTTCAATCATGCTACTTATTACTACCATTTTTTTTTAATCATCACAGTGTAACTGGTCGAAAATAGCTGATTTTAGCGATTTTTGAATGATTACAATACGCTGACCAGTCTGATTTTTTTACGTCAAATTAAAGCACTCATGCTGAACAGAAAATAAATTTTTAAAAGTTCTTTTTTATTTTTTGACATTTTTCAACGGTCGAATATATCTTCGAGAAAAAGTGTCCTCGCGGTGTACACGATTGTGGTCGTAAATATGATCTTAAGGGGTTATATACAGTTCAAATTTTCGGAAAATCGTTTTTTTTATTTACATTATTTTTACAATGTATATATATTTAAGTACACACAGAAAATTTCTTCTTAATCCGGCGAATATTCTCGAAGTTACACGCAGATTTAAAATTACGTGTAAGACTATATGTAAAGTCCTTTTGAAAGTTTAAACGCGTTTTTCTCAAAACTCTTTTTAAAGTCGGTGAGCAAGATTTCTCGGAAACGGCTGAACCGATCAGTCTCAAATGTTAACACAATCTCTCAAGTATATTTATTAGTAATTAATCGAAGGTTTTCTCTCGCCGATAAATAGTTTCGATTTTATAAACAATTTGAGGCCTACATTTTTGTCAAAAATCGTTTTTTTTTTGAGGAGCCGCCATTTTGTCGATAATTATTATTTTGCTTATTCCTTCGATCAATTACAAGATAATTCATTATATTAGCGAAATATTTTTGAAAAATCGATCTTTTTGGGCCTTTTGACGGTATATAACCCTTTAAACAAAATTTGTTAAAAAAAAAAGATGAATCAGCCCAGGTAGGATTTTAAAGTCGCGCCTACGTTGGCGCAACGACGCTTGCCGGCGTTAGGACGTCGGCCCGACTCTGTTCGCCAACGTCGTTTTGGGGTCCAATAAACGTCCAAATGATAACGTCGGCCCGACGATCCTCCCAAACGTTGCGCCACAATATTTAATCGATGTTGGCCCTTCGTCGATTGCAACGTCGGCCCTAAGCCGATTGTTGCGTCGGCCCTGCGCTGACTGCGGTATCGATCCTACGTCGATCACCGCGTCGACCCTACATCCATTGCGGCATCGAACCTACGTCGTTGTCGCAATCGACCCTACGTCGTTTGCGACGATGGCACTACATTTACGAGAGGGTGTTTAAAGGAATAGCAGATTGACTATTTAAAAGAAAAAAGACATAGCATTAATAGAAATTTATTGTCAGTGATTGACGTATTGATGTCTAGCTTAGGTTATAAATATATTCAGTCTTGTAACTTCATAAATATATTCAGTCTTACAACTTCATAAATATATTCAGTCTTACAACTTCATAAATATATTCAGTCTTACAACGTTATTAATATATTCAGTCCTACAACGTTATAAACGCTAGAATGGTAACAAAAATGTGAAGAAGGCCCAAAGGAACTATCAATCGTGTCTGCTCCCGAAACATACACGGAGAGAATTTTTAAGTATTTTTTACGGTGAAATGTCCGTAAAAATTACATTAAAAATTTGAAACCGGTGACAAATGTGCACATAGTCAAAAATTGACACTAGGTTTTAATATTTTGCTTTCATTCATGTAAAAATTTAAGCAAGTAGCATAATTTTTTACATTTCTTTCAGTAAAAATTTTGACACATTCTCGTGTAGAATTTTAACAATGGGCTGCCTCAAAACTTCCAAGTTTCTACAGTACAAATAACCTGGACAAACTTGAAATTTCTAAAATCCCTAGCGAAAAATGAATTCCCTATGATTAAATAAATACTCTATATACTGTATTTCTGAACATTTGTGTTCTTGATTGCTACTTATTTTAGCATATCATCTTTCCGTACCATTGTAGACGTCCTTTATCGAAGTTTCTTTTCACGTTTCTTTGTTTTCTTGCGTACAACTGCGTAGAACACGTTAGACTGCACGAGACCACGAGGCTTTCTTGGCCCATGTTTCATACTATAATGCGCATGCGCGGTACCGCTGTTGCTAAGCAACGCGGGTCGGCGTCGTTCGTGCTCGTCATACTGCGTCATACATAAGCCCACTCTACAGCTTGCGTTCACGTATACGCACGCTCGCACACAGAGCTCACGCGTACGGTCAGGCGACCTAGCCCTAACTGATTTTACTATAAAGAACGTAAAATTCCGGTGGACGCACGGAAAATTTCGGCTTCCTTTTTTAAATTTTTATGGAAATCACGCAAATTTCTCAATGTTCCACTGAAAAATTTCATTTATATTAGCACTTTTTTAACTTATTGTCGTAATCTTTACGTTTCATGAAGCTTTACTATTAATTTCAGTAAAAATTCTGGAAAATATGTTAAATTTCTGTTACGCAAAAGTAAATTTTGATTCAATTCCATGAAAATTTATAATTTATTTAATAAAAACCTGAAGAATTGCACATTTGTCACCGAGTGACTGTGATTTCACAGTAAAAATTACTTAAAAATTCTCTCCGTGTAGCTGTTAGAAGTTGATTGGTGGGCAGAAGCGTTAACTTCGTTTTCCTCTTTATGGAGACGACGAAACTTTTTTACGCGATTATACGAAGACCTATTTTTATCCGCCATTGGTTAAATTAATTCCACTGTGGAATATCCACACCGTTTAGGTTGCGCGCTACACAATACTGTTCAGGCAAGCTCAAAAGAAAATTCGAACGGTGGAGGTCGGGTACCAACGGTCTACTGGACTTTGTTTACGGTCAAGCATCGGTCGAGCTCTAGGTCTACAAAAAATGGTTACCTACACCCGTGCGACGATTACCCAGTGTCGGATTAAACATGGTAGCCAACGTTACGCGAAGTACTGATCGTAACGTCGGCGCGACGTTCGAACAACACTTTCGCCAACTCTAAGCCATAGTCGCGTCCCGATCGTCGGCTGTTTATTCGACGCCGTCTTACTGCCAAGGGTTGGCTGTATTCTGGGTCTGCACACATGGCCAACTACACCCGCGCGACGACTAGCCAGCGTCGGATGAACCGTGGTGACCAGCGTTGCGCCAACTATCAAGCGTACCGTCGGAGCGACGATCGAATAACGGTTTCGGCAACTCTGCGCCATAGTCGCCTTTCGATCGTCGACTGCCGAGCCATCGCCGCCTGATAGCCAACCATGGCTAGTACGTTTCGCCAACGCTGGCTCATCATAGGCCGTCGACCATTGGCAGCCGACTTGTTGCCACGATACAGCCAAACGTCGGCCGTACTCGGAACGTCGTAGACCCGCACATGGGAGCATGAAAGCCGCTCTCGTGCTATGGGGGATTTTTCAAAAATGAAAATTGACAACATAGCGGTGTTTTGAAACACAGCGAAAAAGAACGTATCGTATTTAGCCTTTTTTCAAGTTTTTCGTTAAACAAATTTGAGACGGATAGCTTGAAAATTCTTCCTTTCAGAGTGTTCACCGTTTTCAGAATTGACATTTCGAGAAAAACGCGTTCGTCCGCGTCAGTTCTCACGCAGTCGGAATAATTCGAATTTCGCCCGAAAAATTGAACAGCATAATTACCATATAAGCGTCTATACTATCGGATAGCGCAAAATAAAATTGATTTTTTTTTAACTTTGCACTGTCATGATCCCTCAATAACCCTGCTTTTCGGTTCGTCGCATTAGTCGAACCCCTTAAAACGACCGCTTGCACTCTGCGCAACGATTGTATTGTTTGACACGAAAATGTCTAAAAAATAAAAATTACGACCGAAATTTGCACCACGCACTGTATAGTAGCAGGATGTGACACGGTGGAAAAATTAGCTGTAGAAACAACGAAAAACATTAGTTCGTCGTTGCCGGAGCGCGAAAAATGACACGTCCTATAAAGTCCGTTATAACGCGTTCGTATAATAGCCGGTAGCGAAGCTTGCGCAGACAATCTCGATGTGGGATTCCAGCCAACCTATCACTATATTGCACTCGAGTATGTGCATGTTGCGTTCGTGTGAAATGCCGTGCAACGAGGGTGCGCGAGATAAACTGCTCGCCCACCATTGTCTGACGAGTTCCTGCGGACAATACGGGCAATCATACGTACGGTGAAGGGATGGCGAGCAGACGAAACGCGAGCATGGCTCTTCTTGATTGTTTCACTTTTTATCCGACAGCCTGGTGTACACGTGTACCTTTGCGATCGATTATAATAATTATTAGCCTTGCGGAGTTTTGGACCCCTAATTAAAAAATATTTGCAGATTATTCCTATTCAATTGTTAATCATTCTTAGTTACTGTGTCCTCAAACTGCATATAATAAAAAAAAGTTTTATTCCATGAAACACTTTTTCCTTAAATTGATTCCGAACGATGCCCACCCCTGCTTAAAAATAATAGCAAGATCTCGGAAATGGTCAACTTTTGCATAAAGCATTACTGGGCTATTTAATAGCGGAAGACATGTCCTACAACTGGAGCTTCGACTTTTGGAGATTTTTCTATTACCTCTGCTATTTCGATATCAACCAATTGTAATATGGAAATACCGGCATTTCGATGTTTTCCGATATTACATAAAACCTTGATTAAAAAATGAACTTAAAAAACTTTTTAAGAGCAAGCTTTTATTTGAAAGGTACTGAACTAAAAAGCCCAAAATAATGTTCAGCAAAAGGGAAAATCCAAAAAGTATAACGACAAAAAAGTCCCTTCCTGGGTCACTCGTCATAGGTGCAAGTACTTAAACGGTGCATGAACGTAGATATATTAAAAATAGAAAATATACATTTTAAAAGCTTGAGGCTTTTTTCAGAAATTTTAAAGTAGTATTAGTACTTATGACGTTTAACCGCTCAGGCTTTTAAAATGTATATCTCATATTGTAAAAAATATCTAGGTTTTTGTACCAGACATACGAACTAAGCAAGTAAAATAAAAGCTTGTAAAAACGTTAGAAGCTTGAAAGTGATGATGGAAGCTGTGGAAATAATAGTGTATAGCTAAGTGAAACCAGAGCATTTATTAAAAATGGAGTGTCTCCCCGTTCGGTTATCGGACGAATAAGCGTATGTTATTCGTCCGGATAGCGGCTCAGTTCACGTCGTATTTCCAGTAGGCGTAAATATCATTATGATTCGTGTAAGCTAGTATCCGGACGAATAACGTATATATATAATTGTCCTGATAGATTGTGTTAAATTGTTAAACAAGCTATCCGGAAGAATAATTTAGACGTAGTCATCCGAAGAAAAACTTTATAATTTTGTTTAGGTTTGGGTTGGTTGGTTGTATTTGTTTGTTTGGGTTGGTTGGTTGTGTCTGGGTTTGTTTTGTTTGGGCTGGTTGGTTTTGTTCGGGTTTTGATTTTTTGGGTTTGTTTGCCTTTGAGGGTTGGTTTGTTTGGGTTTGTGTTGTTTGGGTGTGTTTGTTCGGCTTCAGTTAGGTGGTTTTGTTTGGGTTTGGGTTTTTGTGTTTGTTTATTTGGGTTTGGGTTTGTTTTTTGGGGTGGTTTGTTTGCCTCTGTCATTTTCGGTCTGTATATATCGGTTGGGGTAGATTTGTTTGGGTTTGTTTCTTTGGGTCGTTGTACAGCGTGAACCGTGTGAAATTAGCCGCTGTCCGGATGAATAACATACGCTTATTCATCCGATAATCGGACGGCTAGCCTCAGCGTATTAAAAATCACACTCTGTCATTGAGATCTTCATTAATTATGCGATTCTAAATATACTCTGCTATCGTCCCAAATGTATCCAACCCAACATACTATAAATAAACAAAAAAAAAACTAAAAATAGGTCCTCTTGTGCAAATCAAATAAATAGTAAACAAGCATCATCAAAGATAGGAACTTTTATGCAGTAGTAGCCCTTTAAATGCATCTACATCACAGCACTTACCGCAAAATAGTAAACTCTGCCGATAGCCAACACTACCCAGATATAACGTACTGAAAAAGTCTTTTTCCCCGCATGCATATCATTTCCATTACCGAGCTTGCAACGCGCAGTAAAAATATTCCCTCGAGGCGAGAGATCTGTTAATATAAGTCCGAAGCGTGTTCGTCCTGCAATGCTATGCTTATGAAAAGTGGGCGTATGCGCTCCCCGGGACAGGTGCGTGCACGAGGGTGATAGAGGAATGCCGCAGAATTCACATGAGATTTCAGATCATTCGTTATCTTTTTGTTGAATAATTTCGGCACAGTATTTAGCAATTGTCTCGCCACTTTTTTTTGCGCCACTGTATCCGCGCATGCGCATGAATGCCTCTATCGCTGTGTGTATAATATATACTATATATATATGCTATAATATGTGTATACAAACATACATACATACATACATATATATATATATATATATATATATATGCATGTGTGTGTGTGTCTGTATGTATGTGTGTATGTATATACATATTATAGTTCATATAATGACCACCGCGTATAAAGTGCAGCATGTGGAAGCTTCATGAATAATGTAGGCTCATTAAAAGGGCGCGCGATTGAACGTCGAAAAGAAACTTGAAGAGCCGATGGCTCGTAAACACTGGTCGCGTCCCCGAGCGTCGTTAATCGTGGCTACATAGCGTCCCATGGACTTATAGCCACGATACAACACTTCCTAAAGGAGTATATATATACATACAGGGTGGCCTTTTATGAATGGATAATCCTGCAACTGTCGGTAGGTCCGTACATTTTTTTTACATCGCGTGGAACAATAAAAAAATGTACATAGAACATTTTTTTACACTGCACGCTATCAAAGTCAGATGTTATAATTGTTTTGTATGAAAATTCTGCATAAGATCTTTTTTCACAAAGTTTCCTTAACATTTAAGATTAAAAAGAAGACTTTTCTAGATAAAACAAGCAACCAAGAGTATTTCCAAAAAATTGATTCTTATCTCGAAAATTATGGGACTTTTGCTAAATCGAAATTCTAGCATACAGTAGGACATGATCTGACATATCGACAGTTGCAGGATTATCCATTCATAACAGGACACCCTGTATATATACATATTTGTCTGCTTAAATCGAGGGGTACTTTTACTTAGACAAGAGGTAGATTATGACGTGTTCTTAAGTGCGCTTACCTCGGGCACCTTGTGGATGCTTGCAGAATATATATATATATATATATATATATATATATATATATATATATATGTATATATATATATAGGGGTGTAATGTACATATTCGCTGGACCACGTATTTCGGTATACGGGTATGCGTTTGTGTGAGTGCGTGTATCGAGGCTCTGGTAGTGCACTCAACTGACGTCGCGGTGAAAACGTCTCTTCTATCTCTCTCCCATTCGATGTTCGTATATTAGCGCGGTGTGATAGAGAGGCCAAGAGAGGAAGAGAGACAGAGGGAACGAGAGAGAAATAGATAGAGAAAGAGAGAGAGAGAGAGAGAGAGAGAGAGGGAGAGAGAGAGAGAGCACCGGGAGTGCGTTCGTTTTGCTCACGAGGCTCGAGACTCGTATATGTTTCGCCATTATAACAGACCTTCGGGGACAAAAATAAAAATAAGAGCAATTAAATATCTTAATTAAGGCTATTAATCAAGTTGTCGAGGATGCGGCTCCCGTGTGTACTGATGCTGCTTCGGCGGCCTTCCCCCCCTCTGTCTCTCTCTCTCTGTCTCTCTCTCCCTCTCTCTCTCTCGCCCTCTTTCTCTTCATATACCCAAGAGCTCTCTCTGCGATTCAGAAATGGTATCGCGGAAGACGGAGACAGCGCGAGAGACAGAGAGCGGGAGGGAAAGCCATCGCCAATTTCTTGCACCGAGCAACATCACTGAACCAACAGATGATCACGTGCGTGCGCCTTCTTCAACTAGGAGAGAGAAAGAGCGAGAGAGAGAAACCGAGTTGAGAAAAGATGATATATATATATATATATATATAGTATATATATATATATATATATATATCGAGAGATAGCGAGAGAGAGAGAGAAATGAAGCAGGGATATATAGACTGCTGTTTCAGCCGGAGATGCTGCAGAATCCCTCACTGCAAATTCACCAGATTCACTTATACAGCGACATAAGGGGAGCGTATAGAGAGAGAGGGAGGTAGAGAGGTAAAGAGACACGGTGCACGAATGCGTACGTTCGTATATATGAGAAAAGCTCGCTTATATTTTATGTGTTTATCTATATATATATATATATATATATATACTTATGTGTGAGGACGTGATCTACAATGACTTCTATACATAGTACACCTTTACGTATCGTAAAATGTGTAGACATCATAGTAAGAGGTCCACATATACATACCCACACCCGCATATATGTATAAATATGTACACATATACATGTAAGGCACAAAGTATGCCCAATCGGGAAAAGGCCTACGGGCATTGCGCTCGTGCACCACCTTATTAGGGTCCGCCTCGCTACTCATACACTTTTACCTGATTACGGTTTTTTTTTCTTATCCTGCTTTGTTTGTTTTTTTTTAACTCGCTCTACGTCCTAGCTCTATCGTTGTATCGGAAAATAGAGGCGCGCGCTCCTCCAGCATGGAGAACTGGAAAATTGTGTTTCCCGAGTGACGACGACGACGACAACGACGGCCGAAGATTATGGAGGCGCGGAATTCAGAAGAGTGATATACGCGAAGGCTATGAAGATATATATATATATATTAAGAGAGAGAGGGAGAGAGACAGAGAGAGAGAGAGAGAGAGAGAGATATCGAGCAAGGAGGTACGATACATTTGAAATGCATTCAAAGCACAGTCTCGTTACGCCAATGGTGAAAAAAAAATGGGGAGTGCATCAGTGAGTGCATCAGGATAGATATGAATTACAGAAAAGGAAAGCTACACTGGGCGGAGGGGGTAAAAGGCTCTTTCTCTCTCTCCTTCTCTCTCTCTCTCTTTCCCTCTCTCTCTCTCTCTCTCTCTCTCTCTCTCTCTCTCTCTCTCTCTCTCTCTCTCACTCACTCACTCACTCTCTTCTCACTAGCTTCCATCACTACATGCTAAGGTTGGTCGTCCTCGTGATTTGATTTTCTTCTCACTTTCCGTAGCTATGAGTTAGGTTAAGTCACTCCGCTTTAGACAGTAAGTTCGTCGAGGCGTGAGTCACGTGATCCGAAAAAGTCGTCGCATGGTTTTTAACTTTGTTATTATTATAATTTTATCATATTTATTCTATCATCGTATGATTATTATCAATGTTATTTTTATTTGATTATACTTGTTATTTTCTATAATGACGGTCGCGCCACAGAACTGTTTACATATTCTCCCATCACCATTAATTCCACATTTTGATACGACGTTATTTAGACCAACTGCACGAAACGAATGTCTATATCGACATTGTTTTTTATTTTTCCTTGCTTAAAAATTTTATTTTTGGTATTTTTTTTATATATAGAAAGTCATCTCTCTTTTCTTGGTTGTGTATTTTTTCTTTTGTATTTTTCTCTTCTTCTCTACGTTTACTCGAAAGTACGCTCGGGCATAATCAAGACTATCAATCAATCTCTCTCTTCCAGGTACCTTATATCGGATAGTTTTGTATTAAATTGAAAAATCGAAAGTAAACGATTGCTCTGAATTTTACGGTTTTATGATCCACGTGTCACATACAACAAGGTGCTAATAATTATTTTACACATTACATTCGAATAATTTGTTATATAATGTTTTACAAAAAATTACAGAAATCATGGTTTCAAAAAAGTTGCCTATTATCGGATATAAGAGCCCAAACTCCATTTTTCTTAGATCTGATATTAGGGAACTATTTTCATATACAATAAAACAAAACGTTTATTGTTTGAACTTTGTAATTATTATCCAAGAATCAGTGCTTATGCGTCAATCTTTGATTAGGTAAGAACATTTTGGCACAAGCGAATATCCAATTTTAGGCTCGATCAAGTATCCGATATTGAGATTTAACATGGCCGAATATGAATAGTGATATTTTCGTACATATTGCCATTTTTGCCAACATTATATATTTATTAAGTAAAATAAATGCCATGGTTTATCAAAAATAACAAAAATCTAAATCATTTGGACTTACCTCAATCGATATACCATATATTAACGCAACAATTATTTGTTCACGCAGGCGAAAAGTAACATCAGTTCACTGTTGTGCCATTTTTGTTGCTAGACAATCAAACGTTTTGCAGTGGCGACATCGTACGACTAGTTATTAGTGCATAAAACAAAAAACAGATCCCCCAATAGGAAGACTCCACTATCTGATATTAAGCAACTATACGATATACGATGCTTCTCCCTTATTTGAAGTCCTCCGGCACTTTTGAGTCCGAATTTTTTGTCATATTTTGCCCGATTCAAAAAACCCGTAATACAGTATAAAGAAAAAGCTTCCCACGCAGTCTCAACAGTTCGTAGCTAAATGAATACACAGAAAGTCGTCTTTACTTGAAAAACAAAAGAAAAAAAATGTTGCGATGAGAAATTGAGCAAATATTTCCACGCAGTCCTAATCTCATTCGTAAGTGAAGTGATGGGGTGTGGCTGCATTGGTTGCATTTGCACGGATACGATAGAAATAATTATAGAGCAGCAGGATTAATTGAAATCGTCGAATGTACAGGTTGTAATGGATAAAAAGCATCGACGTTCCGAGTAGTCGAAAGAAATGATGTCTATTCACCTGGTGCATTTAATTAATATCTCAAAAGCTGTTAGCCAGTTGGTTTCTCAGCTTCTACTTATGCGAGCGTGAATTGCCCTTTCGTACCAGTATTTTAGACCGATGTAATCGCGATGCGAAATATTTTCGATCTATGCTCGTGCGCTCTTGTCATCTCCAGAATGAACGAGCGTTTGAACTCTTGCGGTTGAACGCGTAAGAATTCGTTTTTGCTAATAGATTCTCTAGCTCAACCACAATTGACAGGCTTCTCTTTCTTTTCCCCTCCCTTATCCCCCCCCCCCCCCCCGCCTCTTGCTCTTTCTCTCCAACCAGAGAATTTTCGTATGATGTTCCGCCGATAGAACGAGCAAAAGGGGACGAGCATGCAAGACATCTCATGGGAAAAAGCAATGGGCGGCTATCTCTTTCCCTCTTTCTCTTTCTCTGCATGATAAAACTGTTTTCTTACGTCTCGTTCGCCTTTTAATTCCCCTAGCCCGCTCTCTATCCACTTTCCGCCTCTGTGTTCCGATGCAGCTGCACATTTGATGCTCTGCGCAAGTTGCGAGCCACATTATGATCCTAGCAAGACTTCGCGATGCCTCCATGCGCAATATATTCACGATACTCGGACATGTACCTATAAAATAAACTGGAAATTCCTCGGAAATGGCAATTTAGTTATGATTGCCTGCTATTCCCGTTTGCACGTCCAATTTTTCAGGATTACAAAAAGACCGGGATTTCAAAAGCCACCATATGGATAGCGATGGAGCACGGGAGATAAAGATAAACGCGAAAGTCGTTGTCCATTCTCTGCTATTGGGGATGCCATTCTGGTTATCGGGAGTGCTGTTCCTGCTTGCCATTTCCATCGCTGGCCATATTCGGGTTCACGCAAATATCGTCATCCATGATTTTGTCCTTGATGCCTAGCAGGGAACATCACTTTGATGTCCCTCTTCGAATTTGTTGCAACTCAAGTCTATGGTGAAGCATTGAAAACTATGAGATTTTTCCATCGGCGGAAAAACGCTTTCAAGGGGTGCAGTCAACCCCTAGAGTGAGGTATGACAAGGGCTGCTTGTGCAGTTTCACCTGCAAGCGAGATGTTGCGAATGCAAGACGATCAGAAATCCACCATGGGTACGTAAAAAAAAAATTAAGGAACAATGCACCCCTTGGTTTTCATTTCTCATACGCCACATTTAAACGGACTGCATTAAGTTGCATAAAACTTTATGAAGGACTTTGTGGAGGGGGGATAAAGTTATAGTTTACGTATTTTTGCATTGCCGATTAGAAGGGGTGAACTACATTCTACCCATTTTCGATGATTTTTTTATCAAAATTGAGGGTTGTGGGAGAAATTGGTTACGAATTCGTATTTGCGGAGTAACATTACGATAGGGAGTTATAAAAAGAAATTTAATTCATATTATTTTCGCATGTCGGTGTAAAGTGTCTTCACTCAATCCGTTTTATGATGTTGCTCTCGTTGTCGAATTACCAGTCAACCCTGTTTTGTCAGTGCCAACGTCTCTGCCAGTTTCGGAGAGTACTTTTTCCGTTTTGTGGTTGAAAAGCCAAAAGGGCTGCTCTTCTTCGATCTGGATTGTCCAGCAATTCGTAGCTCCAGCAAATGCAGGGCAGCTGGTGATTCACCCCTCAGCTGATGATCCACAGCACAATGATCAGAAGGGCAATTCACCTCAAGGGATACTACGATAGTCTCACGTCGCAACGTCAGAAACAAAAACCGAAAAACTAGTTCTAAAAATTGTAATCATTCTTTACCAGCTACTAAAATCTGATGCTTCACTCGTCTGTTGGATGATCAGTTGTCTCCAATCAAGTATCAAAAGAAACAGACTATCCTTTGGAATAATAGCACATTCTTCTTTACGAGAATTCACGGAGTCTCGGGAATATCATTAGGCCACGAGATTTTGCTATACAAGACTCACACGGTATCAAAGCTCGCGTCCATTTTCTACTCTCTCTCTCTCTCGGGCCCATGAAGTTGGCTTACGCAATGACGATAAATATCGGCACTTTATGACACGCGGAGTTGGATAAAATACCAACGAGCGAGGATTATGACGACGAGTTCCTGCTCGTAAGGAGGCCGCGGGCGAAACTTCTCTCCGCGGAGATCGCATAGGGGAGAACAGCTCTCCCGTTCACGACTCAAGGAGTTGTATGCGAGCTAGAAATCCACCGGGTGAACTCCTCGCGATAATCCTTTGAACGGCGGCGATCGTCGCCATCACTGTTACACTGCCATCACACTGGCAGACGTACAGTCGTAACAGTCACATTCACATTATTCCGAATGAAAGTTTACGTCCGGTTATAAACGCAAGGTATTTGCGAGATATCGAAGTTTTCTTAGTGAATCAAGCATAGCTAATTGTGAAAAAACGGCCAGCTGTTGGGTGATTATATTCAACAAAAATTCC
Organism: Ophion costatus; assembly: GCA_951751655.1. Lineage (NCBI taxonomy): Eukaryota > Metazoa > Arthropoda > Insecta > Hymenoptera > Ichneumonidae > Ophion > Ophion costatus. The sequence goes on along the minus strand of OX632366.1, from coordinate 20,093,755 downwards.
ATAGTTACAAGTAGGATGAGGGAAAATCATAACCGGAAAATTCCGAGCTTATCCTGATCATAGCGCAAAATGGACAGGAATCCTTCATTTGTGCAAAACAGCACATCGCGAATTTGAAGTCAAGCCAACATTGTAACTTCAATGTGAAAACTGATAGAAATGGGTACGAGCAGGAAGAGAATTATGTTTCACAATACGTAACACATAGAGGTCGATCGAATTTTCTCGTGAGATATCCACGTACGATGTTTAGATCAATGCGAGTTGTCATATTAGGCACATAAATTCTTGATCCCGTGCTGGGTGTGTGATTGATACGTGCGGTGCTCTCCCGCCTGCGGTGTGTCTTACTCACGATCGTTAACCTTTATAATTTCCCGGTACGATGATCCCTCTGGCAGGGAACATCGAGGAATAAATCTATGACGCGAGGTATAATCGTATTCGCTTTGCGGTAGACCTAATGAATTCATAGACAGCTATATGAGCTACATAGGTGAATCATCTAGTGCAATCTCACCTGACTCCTGGTTCTTGGCCTTTTCGGATTCCAGAAGGCTACCGGACTCTTTCTAATATTGTTATTCTCAAGTGGTCATGTTACTTTTATCCAAGACAGATTTTTTCTCAGCTGCTTTCACGATTCATTTCGGATATTCAAGCCAAAACGTTACAAGAACGGCCCACAGAAATGGACATGACGAAATCTTAACAAGACTAGTAACCTTATCAGTAGCAATTTGAGCCACATGCGTGAATTATCTAGTGCAATCTGGACTGACATGTTGTCCTGGCCTTTACAGATTCCGGAAGACTGCAAGACTCTTTTCAATATTGTTCTTCACTAGTGGTCAAGCTACTTATGTCCAAAAGCGATCTTTTCTCAGCTGCTATCACGAATCATTTCGGCTCTTCAACCCAAAACGTTACCAGAATGGATCACAGGAATGTACATAGCGAAATTGTAAAATCTGAATAAGCCCAATAACTTCATCAGTAGCAATTTGAGCCACATACGTGAATCAACGTGTGCAATCCGGACTAACGTGTGGGCCTGGTCCTTTTGGATTCCAAAAGGCTACAGAACTCTTACTAATATTGTTCTCCGCAAGTGGTCGAGCTACTTTTGTCAAAATCTGATTTTTTCTCAGCTGCTTCCACGGATGAGTCTAGTTTTCCAAGCCAAGGAGTTGCAAGAACTCATAGGAATGGACAATGGTCTTGATAAGGCACCCGTAGCCACGAAACCCTTAAAGCATCTATGGAAGACGAAACGAGAGGTTGGACACGTGTTCGCAAACCACCTTGATACGCATAATTGCAGCTTCTCATCTATGCACGTGAATTGTAGCTTCTCAACTGTACATGTAGACTCTTATTGGATTTTGTGGTTGTCGTTTGCGCACCGTTGCAACGGAAGATCGTCTGGGACGTGTATGTAGCAGTTGGAATTGGGAAGAGGCAAAACGATGTATACAGCTCATAAGCAATGGGTTGCAAAAGGACACCCCTGCGAATGGTGGCTCGGGCTGAAGGAAGGAGGTAAGGTATTGCGCGCGCTGGGAGAGAGGAGGCCCGTGCCTCGCCCTGCAACGTTATAGCTATGGGTCGACGTGCTATATTGTGATGTAATTAGGTTGTCTGGAACACTCACGTCACGTCATGGAGCGAGAGCTGTGCTGATGCAAGGCGGATGGAGACATAATGCCGAGACCGTCTATATAAGAGCTCCCGTTGGCAACTTCTCTTGCGCAGCCTCTTGGGGAGATTCAGCTCCTTCGTAGCTACGCTGCTACGTACTACATACAAACTGCACATACCATTATAGACTCTAATATGTACACTTTGTCACATAGCTTACACATCCCAATAGATGGGAATCTCGGTGGTGTAGGGTCTGAGAACCTTGGAGTCCACCAGCGTACCACATGTTCATTAGCATCTCTGACGTATAGTCTTCACTGAGCAAAAGAGGGAGAGAGAGGGAGAAGAAGAAGAGATGACGAAGCCGCGTTGAAACTCTGCTCTAATTATTGATTAGTCCACACGCTTATGCAGTGACAATATTGCGAATTATTATGCGGGGAAGGAACAAGTTCCATTGGAATTCTGACGTTGTCTTCGCGCAGCATCAATGGATCAGTTACCCAACGTCACTGGAGGAATGATCCTGAATGTGGCAGGTTTTGGTCAACGTGACGATAGTCACGCGGTGTCTCGGAGTTTATGCTATTCAGGTAGTAAGAGCCATCATCCACCAAAGCGGAGATGAGCAGAGGCAGGAGAGAACAACCAATACAATTTCCCTGCTCAGCTTCGATAGGCTTGGACTCAGCTATTGATTGGTTGCTTTTTTCTAGCTCCGCTCATCTCCGCTTTGGATGGATGATGACCCATCCCATGCTCCAAATGTTACCATTGGGGTGACTAGTTTCTCGATAAAGTAAAGACCGATACCTGTTGCGGAAGACACGTAATCCAGATGGCGATGGATCATCGCGGTCAAAGTCCTCATTGCCATACCGCCGCCCCGATTCCATGTCCAATTTTCTTCCACCTGCGGATTAACAAATGATAGTCGTGGCAGATGGGAAAAGCAAGTCAAGGTGTCTACCTACACGGAGGTAGTATCTTGCTTGTATAAATCAAAGACCGATTTCACGTCAGTTCTGATCCGTATACCCTGCTAGGAAATTTATCAACCAGAAAGTATTCCTCCTAATATCCGAATGGGAGAATCCCCGCAGGGCACTGCGGGGTTGTGCCTCAGCATCCGCGGATCCTCCGTGCGCCTAGAAGGAAAATCCATTTTCTCAGTATACCCGTGTAATCCTGATGGAAAAATAAAACACGTTTCCGACGCTTGGAGGACTGGATCATTGGAGATCACATCACGGTCACTTGACGCCGCCATCTTTGTATCGAAATATCGCCACGTTGAATTCGTTCGGGCGCAGAAGCCTGGGCAATCTTATTGTGATGCAGCCGTGGTACGCGAGCGGGGCAGGAAAAAGGACCGTTACCAAAGCCTCCTCGTATACAGTATACATCCACTTACCACGAGGGAACGAGCAAATGATGGGTTATCTCTCGGCCCTCGTCTCTCCGCGACCCCTCTCAAAGTCCTTTCTCGTCGTCGACGTCGTCCTCGTCCCCGAGATTCTTCCCGCCTCTCCTCCTCGTCCTCATCCTCCACCACCATCCCGCGTATTTCTTCTCTTAATCGTTTCTTTTTGCTCTTTCATCGCTGCTTTCCTTTTCGTATGGTTTCGTAATCACAAGGTCCTCGCGGGGTCCACGCGAAAATAATATACCCCGGCGTGGGCATCCGCGAATTATGAGACTCTTCCGAGTACGTATATGCGAAAACGGAGGGACGGCGATTGATCGGGACCGAGCCAATTGCGGGAGCATCACAACTACCAGAAGCGCGCACATAGTATGCAGCGAGAGAGCGAGATGGAGAGATCGGTGCAACCCTCGGGCATTCACGATGCAAAACATAATTCGATCGCGAATTTTCTTGCTACCTCCTACCCTCCACTCCTCACCCCTCGCCCCGAAATCAGACAACCCGAACTACGCTTCAAGGCGCACTTCTTTTCACCAATAATTTTGCCGTTGTCGCCCGATCTATCGGTCTTCGGAGATTCACCAAGATTCTCCGTCCGTTCGCAATTGCACTGGCGGAAAGGACTTGTACTGCCGGGTGGAGAAAACCGCGGATCACTTGGAATCGACGTTTGGATACTGGCTGATGAAATTTAAATGCACTATGATCAGGTTGATTGACCAGATCGGGTCTATTTTTAAGGTCTTATCTACGCGATTTTGCCTATTTTTGAAGGTACTTTTTTAGACGCGATTAAAAAAAATGACGCATATATTGACGACACTTTTTTTACAGATCATTTATGCACATGGTTAAGTATATGTAGAAAAATCATAAATATTAACAAATGGCGGAGATATAACATAATAAAGCAATGTATTTTTTTGCGCGCGCGTTGACGCTGAAAGTTCTCGGCTTCGATGTAAGTGTCTGAAAAAAATGAACGTATTTATAATTGCATAATGAATGTATCATCAGTGTGGACCAACAATATTTTTTTTTTTTTTAATTATTGTAATAAAAACTCGAAATTAAAAGTTTTTAAACTCAATTTTCTGTCGGCATTTTATGTTTTATATTTTTTGTGTCATTGAAATTTTTGTTTCTGTGGTTCACATGATAGGTGACGAGACTAAGCATATGTTGTAAACATTTCGAAGCGATCTGAACCTTCGTTCAAGCGTCAAAACTTTCAGAACGTTCAAAAAAGTGAATCGTGGAAAAATTGCTTAGCCCCATTAGTTTCGATATTATCTACTTACGCACTTTACCGCGGGAAGGTTGGACTTTAGTCTTTAAAGTGCATGTTTTTTGTTTTATTTTTTGATTTTTTATTAAATTTATTTGAGTTTCTTTTTTTATTATTGACTATTTTTGCATTTTTTGTTTGGGATTGTTTGGGTTCTTCTTCTTACCGATCCGTTACTATAGATAGGTAGATAATATCGAACCTAATGAAGCTAAGCAGTTTTCACTTATTGGACTATTATCTCAATTTTCTCGAATTGGAATGATTTTAGCCAATAATTGTATTGCACGTAAAATATCAATATTTTCATAGGCGACAACTTTCGCAGGTAACGTTTTTCTCTAAAATGAATATTTACTGAAATAAAACAGAAAAACTGTTAAACAGTCAGTTTTCGTCAGTGTTGACCGTGAAAATCAAATTTGCGGGTATTTTCAATATGATATTCGTGATCAGCGAGTCAAAATACATGTGTATACGAAATTCCAAATTAATCAGAGGTATGGGCTTTTCGGAACATTATCCGGATTCTGTTCCATAATGCGAGAATCCTTTAGGATTCATATTGGATCCATACAACGTACGAGACGTTTTAGTATAGGGGTCCAATGCAACGAGCCCATCAGAAAGTGGGAACGCGTGTGGAAAAATAATCTGCTTTTGGTTTTTCGCGTGCCATTTCAACAAAGTATTTTCAACAATAACTAAGCAACTTTCAAAAGTAGTTGGCCCGATATGTGTGGTACTTTTTTTAAACCTCAGGCAATCAAGTCAGATTCTTCACGACGGAAGAGTTATCAGCAAAGTTCCACGTGCCCCGCTCGCCTGATCCAAAATGCCCATGCTAAAAAGCCGTAAGCGGGTATACGGAAAAATATTGAAAATAAGAAAAAAACATAATTTGTGTACTAACGACAACAAATCGATCAAGTATTCTCGAAGCAACGACACACCGGAATCGTTTGCGATACGGACTGCGACGTTGCCGGATATAAGATGGAAATGGGCCCTCGCTTCCATACACGCTAGCACCAGTTATTAGTTTTCTCTTGACGCGGGCGCGCGCACATGCCAATCTAAGTATAAAAAGAAGAGTGAGGGAGAAGTTTTTCGCGCGCGGCATACGACACGCAAAGTATAACGAATATTATGGATATTCGAGCGATATAGTTATACCTGGCAGGGCGGAGGGATATACGGCTGAAGGAACGGAAGCGAGAATTTGCGCGCGAAGAAACGAAGTAAAACCGAGGTTCTGCCATTCAAACGTTCGCGTGGACGATTCGCGACAGGACGTGCATTGGCAGGCGTAATATCTTTACTTCGGAAACTAAGATTGCTTTCGATTTTTCAAGAGATCCCGAAGTCGCCTCGTTTTTCTGCACGAAGGCTGGGGAAAGGGAGGAACGAGGAAAATCATTTCACCTTCCCTCTCTTCTCCTCATCGATTGCTCCACCGTATTTGCCTCCTTCCGAGATCTCCTGTATGCGCTTGGTGCATAGCTCTTCCAATGAACGCAAAAAGCCACTGTCACTATAGAAACTTCCTCTATCGTTCAACTCGACGTCAAATTTCTTGATTCGGCTGAGCTCCGAAAACGGGTTGAGTGACCGCGTGGCCAACGGCCGTATCGACGCGGATTTCTTGCACTTTCCCCGTGCCCTCCTGCTCGTCTGATGGGTTTGTGCATTGGCACACTTTTGGGAACATTTCGGGGAGGGCTCAAGGGCTGGAGGTGGGGATAAAAATACTTGGGAAAAGCGCGAAAAGTGGGAGACACAAATGCAGTTGAAAATAAATAATTAAATTAGTAAATGAATAAGAAAGATAATTAAATGAATAAATACATTCAAATGTTAATGAAAAATTGGTCATGGAGAACAATTATTATAGTAAGTCGGCAGTTACACAAAAAATAAATTAATAAACGAAAGGTTATACAACAAATGAGTAAATACACGAAAAACGAAATAATTAAATAAACACGGAATTTAAAAAAAAATTAGTTGGCAAATGACAAAAAATTGGATACGGAGAAAAAAATATTAAGTAGGTAATTACATACACAAATGTATTTATAAACGAATAAATAAATGCGTAAATGAATAAATAAATTAGTAAATAAAAAAGATTGGATACGGCGAAAAATTAGTACGTAGGTATACATACGCACATAGATTAGTAAAAAAAAAAAGTTACTAAACAAATGTATGAGTACACGAATACCGAAATAAACAAATGAATATCAAATAACATAATTTTTTTAAGAACTAAATTAATTAGTGAACAAATAAACAAATTGGCTACAGACAAAAACTAGTAAGTAATTAGTAACATAAATTACTCTAAACTAGTAACGTAAATTAATTGGTGAACAAAAAAAGGTCACTAAAAAAAAATGAATAATTATACGAATACCGAAATAAACGAATAGATACAAAATGAAATAAATTCAAAAAATAAAATAATAAAAATGAACCAAACAAATGAAACAAATACGACAATGATTGTCAGGAAAGATAGCGCAAGCGAAACGGCAAAAATCCACATTGATCGACGCGTAGTCCACGCGGCTAGTTCCAAGTGGCAATGGAATCAAGCATTCGTCCTACGCAAATTTTGTTATCGACCCGTACAATCTTCACCGCGTTCTGTCGTGTCTCCGTGCGAAAAGCGAAGACGAGAAAAGCCGGCAGGATCCGTAAGTGCGAGGCGATAATTATATGCTCGTACATATCCTTCAACGTTCAATAGAGAAGGGCGCATCTTACGCTACGGGTAGCGAGTGGCTAGACGCCGAGGATGCCTTTTCATTCGCCAGGTACACGTGCACCGCGGGATACTCAATGACGCGACCAGAGTAACGAGCCACTCGATAAATAACTGTCGATCGCGCGTATAGCTCTCGCATATATACGTACTCTAGCAGGACTCGATCGCGTGTCTTTTAGCAATGTTTACGCGTATTGTGTACGTACATGAATTTCTCTCTTTGAGTATCTTTCAGGTATATAAGATTCGCCGAGCGATTTCCTGTAGATATACGCGTAAATAAGATTCGTACTCTATCCCCCCACCCCTCTCTCTCTCTCTCTGTAAAGCTCGATGTTTCTCGCTCGACGACACACGTTGGACTATCGCAGACACCTTATCTTAACTGCGGAACGCATTGGCGCCTTTTCTAACTCAATCACCGTCAGATGCTTCGGACGTTGAATCCCGTAAGCCAGCAAATGAACCTTGCCCGGCGTTGGCACTCACACCCGCGAGTATATATATATATATATACATGAGGTGTCCTGTAATTAATGGATAATCCTGCAGCTGTCGATAGGTGGGATCATGTCCTACTATATGCTGGAATTTCAGTTTAGTAAAAGTGCCACGGTTTTCGAGATTGTGGACTTTATGTTATTTTTTGAAAAAAATAATCTGATTTTAGTTTTTCGCATGCCATTTCTACAAATGATACAAATCGACAATAACTAAGCAACTTTTAAAAGTAATTGGCACGATATGCGTAGTTCATTTTTTTTACACCGCAGGCTATCAAAGTCAGATGATCGAATTGGTTTATGAAAATTCTGCATAAGATCTTTTTTCGTAAGGTTTCCTTAACATTTAAGGTTAAGAAAAAGACTTTTCTAGATAAAACAAATAACCAAGAGTATTTTTTTTTAACCGGGTCAAAAAAGTTATCATTTGTAGAAATGGCAAAGAAAAAATCGAAAGCAGATAATTTGTATCTCCGAAACAGTGGGGCTTTTACTAAACTGAAATTCCAGCATATAGTAGGACATGATCTGACATATCGACAATTGCAGGATTATCCGTTCACAACAGGACACCCTGCATATATATATATATATATATATATATATATATATATATATATATATATATTTATATTTATATATATATTTATATTTATATATATTTATATATATAGGGTGGATCAATAACTTGGATATCTTCGAAACTACGAGGTTCACAGAAATATTTGCTGAAATAAAATGGCACAGTACGAAAGGGGCCATCCGATAGCGATAATAGTTTTTTGCAGCTGGAGGTACTTCGGACGTTTGAAGGTCAGCTCCATTTTTTAAAATGGATCGATATGTTTTTTATTCTGTATCATGCAAGAGGAGCTTAAAACGAGTTCAACGACCGATAACATAAGGTCATTGAAGGTCATAGAGAGTACTGAAAGGCGATAATACTTACAGTTTCGGTAGTCAATCAAATTACTACCGCCTTAATGAATATTGGGTTTGTTTGGGTTGACACATGTGAAAAAATCCAAAAATAACCCAAGTAACTGTTTTTACGTCGTACGAAATATTTTTGTTGAGGTGCTTACACATTAGTGGTTCGTAAAAATCGTCGTGAGGAAAAATCACATGAGCAATAGACGGAGGTGCGATAAAGCCCGAGGAAGGGCAGAGCTTTGGAGGAGAGTAGAGCAAAGATTTCGTCGACTTCCTCCACGCGAGGGGGAGAAGTTAGTTTCGAGATTTCCAATTCGATAAAGCCTCGGCTGAGAAGCCACCGTGGAGCAACTCCACTATAATGGGACCGGGTGCTCGTAGCACATATAGGCAGAGCGTAGACGCGGCATTTGTCAGGGTGCGGGAAACAATCGTATTTCCGAAGGAATTACTACCGGCAACCCATGCAATATCAGCACGGATATTGTTTCGCGAAACATTGACTTCCGGTTGGGGGAAAGGCACCCCAAACTTCTGTTTAGTTGCGATCTAAATCGTGCAAATGTATATGTTCACGTACGTACATCGTTATTATTATTACTATCCGACTCATTATCTTATATTTTTTTGATTCCTTGGTTCTGAGTATAAAGTTATTTTTTTTTAATCGGCCTCTTTTCTCACATGTTCCCATTTTCGTATTTTCTAAATATTGAAAAAGTATCCGGTCATACGAAATTTCTATTATTATACCAGAAGTACAATTATTAAGTTGTTCTTTCAGATGAGCCTGGTTGCCAGATCCACCTACTCCGATTGGCCACGCATCAATATCGGTCCTTCGGTTAAATAATAACTCCATTGGTCATCAATATTTTTCAATTAAAAAATCTCGAACTTGGTAGGACTATGTATTAATTGTGTGTAAAATCCCGACATCATAATCGCAATACTCTCAACAGAAAAAAATGTTGACAATTTACTTTTTTTGGGCCTAAACTTACACAGATCCCTGAAACTACATAGAAAACATTTTGCTTAATATACAGAATTAATATTTTTTCATAATAACCCTCAAGGGGGGAGATCCCCTTAGGCAGTCTAAAATAAGCGAGTTTTGAAGATTTTTCTGTGTCAACTATTTATTCTACTTCATTGAAGTGTTATATACATATTATTAAATCTTTTAATGTGCCAATTTTTTTTATGAAAAAAATGTCGGCCAGGAGGTTTTAGATTTCTAAGATCTCCACGCTCTATGTGAACCTAAAAAATCAAAAGAAAAGTGAAAGTTCAAAAAATGGTACGGGCTTGCGAAAAATACTCCATCTTTCATGACATTTTTACTATAGTATATGTCAACGAAAAAGTAGTTATTCCGAATAATTCTCAAGGAACGTTAGGTTCCCATAGACGGTTATTATATTACCTAAAAGTGTGCAAAATTCCTTAACGATCAATTAGGCAGTTTTCGATTTATCTTGCTCAATTTCGCAAAAAAGTGGTTTCCTCGAAACCGCGTTGAAACTTGCACGTTGCACAAGGTGCAACATTTTTGTGACTGAATGACCTATCGTTTAATCTGCGATACCGAGACCACAAAGTAGTCGTTCAGCTTCTTCGCGGACTTCATTCTCAGCCTTAATCTCTTTTTTACATTATGAAGGGATCTCCACCCTCAATCGATGTGACCCTAAAACCCATCCACCGCCATATGCAATACAAGAACCAAATTTCTGACATAGACACGAGCTCAGTCTGAGCAAAGGGCTACGTAACCCATAATTCTGTATCCTATTATCAATAGTTGTATATCAATTGTCGATTAATACGAATACCTATGCTAGGCTACATAATTATTTATAACCGAAACGAATGCGTGTACCCATACCGCAGGCTGACGCACAATGCGCTGAATTTCCGCGACATCATTGCGGTACCGAAATATGCTTGTTGTACGCCACAGATGCGAAACTACGAATGCCGCGTTGGTCTATTACATTATGTGCTTCAGGGGTTGTTCTCGACTCGTCGATGTATAGACCAAGAAACGTGCGGGGGCTTACTCGCAACCCCCCCCCCCCCCCCCCCGATCCACCTACACACAGAGACACCTACACCCCCACGCCTACACACACCTACACCTAACACGCACGGCCACTGGCACATACAACTACACACACTCACCTACACGCCGGGCACAAACATCTCCACACCCCCAAATAAACACTGACACACACCCCTACACACCTACACGCCTACACCCCCCCCACACCTACACACCTACACCCCCACACACACATGCGCTCACGCGAGCGCACACACACACATACACACGTACCTAAACTCATACACCCACACTCGCACACAGGCAGACACCTACACCCCCACATACTTGAACCTAGACACACCTACACCTACACACGCACACACACACACACACACACACACACACACACACACACACACACACACACACACACACACACACACACACACACACACACACACACACACACACACACACACACACACACACACACACACACACACACACACACACACACACACACACACACACACACACACACACACACACACACAGCTACACTTACACACACCCACGCATGCACCTACACTTACACACACCCACGCATGCACCTACCCTCACACACATCTACGCACGAACCTACACCTACACACACTCACACCCAAAGAGACACCAACAGACACACCCACGCCTACACTCACACACACCCACGCATGCACCTACACCCACGCACACCCACACCCAAAGAGACACCTACTGACACGCCCACACCTATACGCACACACATACACCTATATTCACACACACCCACGCACGCACCTATACTCACACACACCCATACCCAGAGAGACACGTACAGACACACCCACATCTACACTCACACACCTCCCCCCCCCCCCCCCCCCCCACACCACAGATCCCAAATTGTAGCAGCTCGAGGGGATTATTGTCATTTCGAGTGATCCATTCTCTACCACGTCGTACATGTATCGCGTGAAACCCAGATCGAGTATTGTGACGGTGGCAGCACGACGATGGTCCATCAGTCTATTGCCAGAGCTTTCACCGCTTTCTGTATACGTATGCGAGAACGGAGTCGCGCGAAAGCTCCGGGCGACGTTACAATCCTAGGCGAGCGGCAACCGCCCGCGAGGGCTGTTTTCCCCGCTGTACGAACTCTCACTTCCGTCACGAGAGAAAGAGCGAGACACGCGCGCGGGCCAGGCACAGCGAGCATGGAAATACAATTACATCCCGACGACGATAGAATAACGCGCTTCACGCTACGTGAGAGAGAGAATCGAAGATAGCACGACGAGGCGCGAGAAAGAGACGGGGAGAGGAGCCGGGGTGCCTGACGTAACGAGACGCTTGATTGTATAAGCTTGCGGCAGGATATTCCGTTAAATAAACAATATTAAATCGACAAATGTCGTTACGTTCTCGCGTCGACAGGACGCAACCACTGTTTCGAAAGGGAAAGAGAGAGAGAGAGAGAGAGAGAGAGAGAGAGAGAGAGAGAGAGAGAGAGAGAGAGAAGGGAAGGGCGACGAGGCAGAAAATAGTTGTGAGGCGGCTTGTTCCTTTTTCCGAACGAACAAAAATCGATTGAGTAACTTCGATAGTGTCGACCCTGGGAGTGAATGCGTCGAATAAAAAATTCTGCGATTGCAACGATAGAGAAATTAAGTTTGATGGAAAAAAAATTGTTTGGATTTTATGGTCAGTCCGAGCTCTGAACTAGTCAATTTCAACTCGTTCGGGGGAAAACACTTCATTGTTTGTGTCGAACCTAAGAAAAATTCTGTGCCTGACTAATAAAAATCTAAACTTTTATTTATTCACTCATTTATTATATTATTGCAGTCCATCGCAATATTTCGTTGGCCACTTGTGTTGGCAACCTGGGTATGAACATTGTCGTTGATCCAAGTAGATTTTTTCTCTATCGAGAACCCGCAAAACCGCAAGCCACATATTGTTGAACTATTGGACGGAAAATTAGTCACTCGAATCGCTGAAACTTCCGATGATGAACTCTGCGTGATTCTCCTTCCCTCCCCGTCCTTTGTGTCTTAATGCCATTCGCTGCATCGACATATTTACGCGCAAGCGATAACGAGTTTGATGCTCCCTTGCGCGCCACGGATGTGATGCAAATACGAAGAATAAAAAGTGTGTTTATCACACGTGGAACGATAATTAAAATAAAGTCGAGAGGGAGAACCGGCCGAGAGGACGAGGCCTCTCAATTCGTTTTGGTCACATTTCTCGCGTCTCAAATGGATCGTCGTATCTACACACACTCACACCCACACACACACACACACATACACCTACACACTTACACTCCTACGCACATACACCTACCACCCTTACACTCGCACACATACACCTACACTCATACACCTAGGCATATACACTTACACACATACACCTACCACGCACACTCGCACACATACACCTAAACATACACCCACACACATACCCCTACACACACGCCTACCCACATACACCTACACATACACCTACACACATACACCTACACATACGCCTACACACATACACCATCACATACACCTACACACATACACTTACACACAAACACCTACACATACGCCTACAAAAATACACCTACACATACACTACACATACGTCTACCCACATACACCTACACACATACCTACACACACATACACCTACACACACACCTACACACACCTACACACACCTGGACACACACACACACACACATCTGCGGACATAAGCCAAACACAGATACACCTCCACACACACCAACCCACACACACACACACACAGGCACCTGTTAAATCACGCCCATTTGCGATATCGGAAGGGAACATCTCGCGTCGAATAAAAATGAAATAAACGGGAGAGAGAGATATATGTCGTAATAAGTGGCACCTGATCGGGAGTCGATCGGCGTGATCACCGTTATAATATCGGGATGCCACAGGTGATATTGATAAGTCTTACGATGTGTGGCTTTGTATACGTGTGTACATGTGTATACGCAACATCGATAGGCTATCGATCGCGGCAAGGATTGCCACTAATGCTAGAAACTTGAAAATCTCAGACTCTCACGCGCGCGCGTTGACGCAGCTACCGTACGGACCGGTATGGCGAAAAGAATGTTTCACGATATTTCTCGCTATATTCATGGAGGAAACGGCTACGCGCTCGCGTCAGAAGTCACAGCTGTGTACGCGGACCACCACATTTTCGAGTTGAACAACAGTCGTAAATATGTTCGACGAAAGATCGACAAACGATCGTTTACCACATCTAAATGGAGTTTTATTGAGCGGTCCTATGCTTTTGGACCACCACCTCTCTCTCTCTCTCTCTCTCTCTCTCTCTCTCTCTCTCTCTCTCTCTCTCTCTCTCGCTTTCTATAGATATAGATAAATATCGCGTCACACTGGGCAACCTGGAATCCACGGTAGCAGCCTAACATTTTTTTTCGAACACTTTTTTGTTCCCGGCGAAGCCATTGTAGCTCGAATCCCAAATTTATCAGGTCCGCGTTTAAACGAGCCTACGAATTTAAGCGCATTCCATTTCGTCACCGAGAATGAAGGATTCCAATCGCATTCGTTCCAAAGATTCGGTTCGATGACAATAATTTTTTAAATTGTTTTACGACTGATTCGCATCGAGACAATAATACAGGGAAACGAAAATTAATGCTTTGTAAAATTGAAGGTCAAAGGGAATAGAAAAACATTGTAGGCTGGTGAAAAAACCTGTTCTCGGTGCGACTGACTATTAAATATGCTTTATCAATCATACTCACGTTGATTATCCTCATACGATTGAACCACATTTGTGTGTGTATTTTGAACTATTATTACAGGTTGCCAAACTCTTGAAATACTGTTTTTTTATTGCATTTCTTTGTAGTTTGGTACCGAGGAGACAAATATGAATTTGTTGTCCTCAATATGAGGAATAAATTGGAAAATAAAATAAATTCGAAAAACGCACTTCGAAAAACGAAACGAAAATTTCACTTTCTAAACAAAATATATAGGTATACAAAATAAGTGGATCTTAAGGAAGTATAAATCTTATCTTGAAAAAGTATGAATCCCTTACAAAAGTATATCTTCAAAATCGATTGTAATCATCACTGAAAATCCACTGTACTTATCGTTCAATATTTATTTTCCTGCATTCTGACATAATATCACCCCACACGTACACACTCACGAAACGTGTACGTGTAAGGTGATATTATAATATTATGATATTATAACTCTTATTATTTACTGATAGAGGATATTTGGAGAATATTTGGGTTTACACAATGTTCCGTATAGGGAAGATGGACCAGTGATAGATCGGTGATGACAGAAGATTTACGAAACACCTCAACCTATTTGTATTTACACAATCGTGTTTATCAGGTCCTCGCTACTCTGAATACCTTCTTGCTATCAAATCTTTCAGTTCCTAATTTTTTTTTGCCTTGCAGAAATAAGGCAAAAGGTCGGCGAGTTATTATTTATTCAATATTTTTGGGTTGAAGGACATTTGAAAGTCATACCATGTTACATGGTTGAATTCGTGTGAATGCTGGCTGCAATGTGCAAGGGTAAAAAATATGCCGCGGCATTTTTTTTTAATTTGAGGACTTTGGAAAAAACCGGAAAAATGCAATGGAAAGAAAAATATCATGGTAGCCATGTGCGTCCTTCGAAACCATTCAAATTCTGATATGTACATACATCGTATTTTCAAATCCAACAGAGATATTCAGGTGTTCTGTTTTTCGTGACTCACCCATATATTACGTATATATATATATATATATGTGTCTATTCCGAGTGTATTCGAACGACCTAAAAGCTTGACCTTCAATCCATTCAAAAACCATTCGACCTTAAATATTGGTTCTAGGGGGAAAAAGGTAGGGACAAAAATTGTCCGAAATTCCATTCTCTACAAATTTGTACGTGTTCGTTTATGCCCTAAAGCTAAAAATAAACGAGATAATGCAATAGCCGCTTTGTTCAGGTTGAATTCGAAAAATATCGATGGTAGAGAAAAATCTGTAATGACCAACGTTCTAAAGCCCTCGATTTTCTACAAGTTTAGTCATTACCATTTTTACTTGCAAATTGCAAATCGCTGAGTTATTCAACACAAACAATTTCCCATTATATTTAAAACGACGATAAGAACCGAACGCAAGCCCAGCCCAGAATGAAACTTACACATGTCGTTTTACACTGACAAAAGACAATTCAGTGTAAATTTCAGCAGGATCAACCTACTCATTGGGGTTAAAAAATTAAAGAATTAAAGTTTTTTATTTTCTTTTAGTGTTGTAGCGCTGAGAAATTTTTGACTTCCTTTTTCAAAATAGTACATCGAAAAACACATCTTTTTTGAAGAGGACATTTTTTTCGTACGACGAGAAGATCACTACGATACGATCATTTGAAATTTCATCACGTGTAAAATCTTTTCTCCGCGTTAGCCGAGTTAGCGAGCTGACAAAAATCTGAAAATAATACCACATACTCAAAATATATGATACAAAAGCATCACCAGCTTTGCAAAAGATTGAAGAAGGTCAGGCTTTTAGGCCGTTCGAAAACACCTGGAATACCTCACATATCTATATATATATATACCCATTACCATATATTTATATACATAATAGAGCACGGCATTCACAATTCGACAAGAATCAGTTACAAACCGGCAGCTCATAATTACATCTGAATAACTGCCAGCATCCAGCTAGTGTGTTTGCCGACGGCGCGTTAAAATTCGTCGAAATTCGTGAAATAAAAAAAAAACAAAGAAGAAAAGATTGTGTACGCAAGAATTCTCCGATTCGCCTGCTTTTGGTGTGTCGAGGATGATATTACGAGAGGCGGAGATGGGAGAACGAAAAGTGGGTCTCTGCGGTAATATTGCGAGGGCCAGTGTCGTCCTATACATAGACATATACTCGCGCAGGAGACAAACGACGCGAGGCGATAAGTACGATACTCGAGAGCGAGGGAGATCGAGACGAAAGACGAGAAGTTGGAATTTATGGTCAACGATGGACTCGAGAAAAAAAGAAAAAAAAAATTAACGTATACGCGCGCATATATTAATTTATGGGGCGCTACTAATGCGGAATATAACGCGAGCTCGGAGCGCACGTATACGCGCGGTAAGAGAGGCCTTGTTCCGCGGCACAAAAATGGGAGAAGTGATCTATAGGTATTATGTGGCAGCCTATGTATATATATATATATAAATATACAAGGCCCGGCACATTGCCAAAATCAACTCTAAGTCGAATAAAAATAAGGTCGTCCTCGAAACAGCCAGACATACCGATAGCCAACATTGCACAGATATCACGAGTTCAAAATATTCTTGTCCTGTACGTATATATAATGGAATATAAAAGTCTTAGCGAGTTGTAAGCGCAATGAGAGGACAGCCAACAAATATAGAAGGAGAGATACCCGTAAAAAGGAGCAAAAAGGTGGCAGGCGGTGCGAGGGGGAGGAAGAGAAAAAGTACTCTCAAAGAGAAGAAGCGACGTAAGGCGAAAGAGGCCAGCTATATGAGAGAGAGAGAGAAAGAGACAGGAAGAGACAATACCAGCTGAATTGAATGAATGAATACGCTGATGAATGCTCACAATAGAAGAAAAGGCAGCGCTCGCTGACACAATGGGGCGACAAAAACTCTCCCCGTGTTCTCTTCCCGTATTTATGCTCCCCCTTTTTCCGCCACGGGCCCGGATCTAGAAAACGCGACTAAACTAATAGCTATTGTCCCGCCGATATGCTGTCGAGCCTGCGCGAGTTCTTTTCGCAGGCTTATACATATATATATAATTATATATATGTATGGCTTATATATAATATATACATATATATTAGGACGGTTGAAAAAATTGATTTTTTTTTCTCAACGGAAAATTGAAGTATGTTAAGAAAAAGAAAGTTTTGCCAAATTTGAGGGTTTTAAATAATTTTTCAGTTAGTGCTCAAACGCCGTTTCATGTTTTTTTTTTTCATGATTATTGGAGTATTAATTTTTTTTTATCTCGATGCAGAATATGTTATTGCGCGATCCAATGTAAGTCTTGATTAAATTTTTTCTATAACAATACAGAATTTTTATTTTTATTTTTTTTCTACCGTAAACAATTTGTATTTGCAGATTAAGAATCAATATATGTAATTCGGTTGTGAAAATTATATCGACCACTTGATGAACAAGAACACGGTGTTTACATCACTGAACGTCTACAAGTATGCGAGTTTTTTTGGAGTATTATGTCGTTTTGGAGTAAAAAAACAAATGAAGAAAAAAAAATTGACGAAAAATCGAAAAACAAAAATTAAACGTTGTTTGAGCACTATCTAAAAAAATGTTTTAACCTCTCAAATTTTGTACGAATTAGTTCTTCATACGGTAGTAACATTTTCCGTTAAGTACCGTGGAAAAAAAATTAATTTTTTTTTGAACCACCCTGAAGTATATATATATATATATATATATATATATATATATATATATATATATGTATATATATATATATGGCGACCGAGAAAGCAGACAAAACGAAACGGTCGACGAACTCGCTTCACTCTTCGAACTATGATGAGAGAAATTTATTTGCCTCCTTGCTAATCGTACAATGCCGCCACGGATACTAATTGTCATTGGGGTCAAAGATCACCGTGACAAAATCGCATTTTCAGCTGGATGTTGACGATGTACAAGCTCGAGGTAACGTTGAGGCGTTTAAGTGAAAGTTCGTGAAACGATATTTTTGCAGTCACACTTCTTGACGTAAGTTTAACAGCCGTACCGGGTGAGATTCGCTCCGGTAAATTTTTTTATGATTGTCACACTAAACGACACTTATCAAATTGGCTACGAAAAATGATGCTGTGTATTTCGAACGATGGGATGGGGGAACGATGGCATAGCCGAGGGAATGTGATGAAGTGAAGGATAACGAGGTCAAAAAAGAGTCAGGGAGGTTCGAAGTTAAGAAATAATGAGATTTGTTATTTTAGAAATTATGGGATTTTGATTATATTAGGTTTTTGAAAAAATAATACCTAGCCGTTGAACAGGGGGGAAGGAGTGTGTTTGTTGTTGGTATCGTAGCGGTAACGATATTGTGGCGGGTATGATATTATTTTCATTAAAGATCTTGGATTAACATTTACAGTCGTTATTCTCTATATTTGCAATAAAAAAGGACGTTTTATTTTTTTTTATGTAGGTTCGCGTGTTAGACAATAAGATCAGAAAGATTGATACCAAATTTCATCAGATTCGGTCGATTCTTTTTTCAGCTACTCGTCATGCCAGCTTTGAAAATGCATTTTGGAAGATCGAGCCGTATCTCCGCATTTTTTAAAGATTGATACATTTTAAAAATACCATGTAACAGCAAAAAGTAGTAATAAAATATGCTCTAAGTCTAAAAAATGGTGAAGAAATTTTTCCTTGAGGCGTTAGGCCACAGTAACGGGTATAAAATAATGTGCGAATTTAACAATTTTTTGCCGTATGAAAAAGTGCTGCACTCATAAAATTAATTACACATCTATTTAGTATGAATATCAAGCTGTTAGAATTTTTTTTTCGATCTATAAAGTGGCCGACTACTAATATTTTCTTTTGCTATCTTTTTTCCAATTGGCGTGACAAATGACTTCAACAATTTTCACTCGATTTACTTCAAATTTGAAAGTTATGTTTCTAACTGCATTTGGCAGAGAAGTACGTACTGAATTTCTGATGAATCGAAAACTTTTCATTTTACGAGCAGTTTTATACGAAATTTTTCCCTGAAAATTAATACCTTAAGCTCAAATACCTACAACTTTTGAATAAAACAATATTTTTAAAATTCCGTACGTACTTCTCTAGGTATTCTAATGTAGGTTGACGGGAATTGTTTTTTTCTTCTAGGTAAAAAATTGTGGATGCTAAATGTCACGCCGCGGAGCGCCTAAAAAAAGATAACAAAAGAAAATATTAGTAGTCGGCCATTTCGTACATCGAAAAAAAAAATATATATTTTGTAACAGCTTGATATTCATACTAAATAGAGGTGTGATTAATTTTATGAGTGAATCACTTTTTCGTACGAAAAACAAATTGTTAAATTCGCACATGATTTTGTACCCGTTACTTAGGCCTAACCCCTTAAAAAAGAAAATCATGAAAATCAGCGCATTCTTTCCTCGCCTAAAAGTATCTCCCCTGCGTGATGTTCCTAGCAAATAAAGGCGTTACCCCCACTTGTAGCGCAAAAAAAGGCCTTTTTCATGAATTTTTTTAAAGAAAACTACAAAACTTTTCTAATCCATCAATATACCATCTTAAAGAACACATCTTGAAGAACTTTCAGTAATTTTTTTATTGCAAAATATTACATTGTTTAGTGGCAAATGGCGGTCAATGAAATAATGTTTTTATATACACGGTTTGCGGTGACCAACATTGCGGCGAAGTGGATCATCTGAAAAAAAAATGCGGATGGATTTAGTCAAATATAAGTATAAACTAGTCTTTAATCGAAGGATTTTAAAAAATATTCATTTTTCACAAAATGGCGGACAGTCAAAGTTAATGGTTCGATTTTAACGAAAAAAACGGCCGTTCTTTGGCTATAAAACGGCCATTTTTTTTTCGAAAAAAAAAATCGAACGATTAAAGACTACATTTTTATGTATTAAATAAGCCTGCAAAATTTCAAGAAGATCAGTTCTTTAGTGTTCGAGTAATCTTGGTCACCGACTTCAGAAATGCCATTTTGAGAAAAACGCGTTTAAAGTTTCAATTCCAGTTTACACGAAGAACGGATTCTTCTCTTTCAACGCTCATATCTCAGTCAATTTTGATCGGATCGACTTGAAATTTTCAGGACATATTCTCAGATACTTATACTTAAAAAAAATGCAATAAAAAAAACGATTTTTTCAAAATTTCAAGTGGGGGTAACCCCTTAACAAAGAAAAACGTATCGGAAGACTCTAGGAAGCTCGAAAAAGTCAAAATATGCAAAAAGTAGAGCTATCGAGGGCATTGGTTTGAAAAGGGCTCGAAGCATAGTACTCATCGACAATCTTATAATCTCTAAACGAGTATAGGAATAAAAAAAAGCAGATTACCAGAGTCGCACATTCCCCGAGGGCAATTCCAGGCGTCGATTTCTCCGCAACTATGCAAGAAAAGATAAAAGGAAAAGATGTAAATAAAGCCTTAAATCATCCGCATATCCCGTATATTATTTGACGCTCCGTGGTATTTTTTTTCTCCGTCCTCTCTTGTATAGTGATTTTTCGGGCCGGCGTGAGCGGAATTCCTGATCAATGTTCGTTAATGGTATTTCGTCTACGAATACAACGGCGCGATACACGAAGATCCTTATACTTCGAGACTGCCGTTTTCTCGTCACCGATAGGGCCTTCGACGATAAAGGGCGTAACGCGAATGCTCGCGGCACCGGTTTGACGGCCGTCCTAACCGTCAAACGCGTATCTGTCATTGAATTATTACGAAAGGGTCGTTCCACGCTTTTGTTAATGAGCAATAAATTTACGTTCTCTCACCAGCGGCCACACTTTTCAGCGCAGGCCTCGCCCGTCCTCGTATCTCGGCGGCTCTCCCAGTCCTCGCTCGTTTAATTCTTCCCTCCTCTCCGATCCCGCGTTGACACTCCATTTTTATCGGAAGCGATAAACGGCCGTTTTATCGACGTCCTTTCGTCTTACAATAGCCGACACGGAGGAGGAGAATGCGTTGAAAAAAGACCTTCCGAATGATTGCTGGATAGTTATCGATGGCGGCTTCTCAGTTTTTTACCGTCAGGCTTAATGGGACAGAAAAACTTTCGGAAAAGGAAACTTTCTCGATAAAAAAGAACGGAGCATTTTTCACTCGTTTCAAAGGCTTGAAAAAATTAAGTCACGATTCTTTTTGAGACTTTCTACGTGGGAAACGTAGACACACGTGAGAAAAGTGCTATGCTGAAAAGCTGTGCCTCTCTTGTATAATGTGCATCAAGTATCCCTCTCTGGAAACTTCAAAAAATCGTTTTTTTTCGTGTGTTGTACAGTGTGAACTTTCTAGAATATTTTAAGACCAACCGGACCCTTTATTCTTATTTTTTTATTCCAACCCCTCCTTAGGGGTTGGAATAAAAAATGATAAGAAAATTCTGAAAATTTGGTATCATTTTTCAACATGGACAAACAGTGACATGTCCGAGGACGTAGGAATGTCAAACGCACGTGGGCAGGACATTCGGTAGGTCGCATACAAACTCCAGGAAAGGACTTTACACCTTGCGCTCTTGGCACAGGAAGAAGGGGGAACGAAGAGAGAGAGAGAGAGAGAGAGAGAGAGAGAGAAAGGGAGAGACCAGCTAATCGGTAAATATTGTCGAAACGCACGTGGCAACCACATCACAACGGTCAATTCTCAAGCGATTTCGCTTTGTTTACCTTGTTGACCTTGCCGTCAGGACAAAACGTTTGGGGTTTGCCTTCTGAGAGCCCCGATCGGTGCGACCTTCCGGTCAATTGCTCCTTTCGAGCTGCACTCCGTTCCCAACGCCCTTCGCACCGGAACCGTAATCGACCGTCCAAACATGCCTCGAAAATTCAGCCACCCGGCTATTTAGAACCCTACTCGGGGGAAAAAATAGACGCAAACGGCCAAACTGTCCAAGCATTTGTACAAAAAAATAACATTCCCTGGAGTATGAAAATTGCGCCTGTTTCCAAATGGAACTTGTCATTGGAGGCCATTGGAGGCCATTGGAGGTCAGCCTTGCCTACTCGCGTCACGTGTCCTTCGAGGTCCGGGCGCCGTTTCGTGCCCGGCCGAAGACATTCGAAGACATTGCCAACTTTATTGACGGGCCGTGAGCACAAGGCGGGAAAAAAAGTGAGCCTCGGGACAGGACGGGGTTGGATGGCGTCTCGCCGATCGACGAGCGACGAGCATAAGATGGGAAGAAATCTGCTCTTGAGGATGGAGGACGCGAGGGGCGATCCGGAGATCGGCGTGACGCTTGGAAAAGTATTTATTCACATCTTGTCAAAGAACCGGCCTCTCTCTCTCTCTCTCTCTCTCTCTCTCCCTCTCTGTCGTCGCATGTTTTCGCCCGGGCAAAGGATTCCCCGGGTAATCTCATGCAAATTGTTAAAGTTCCTCAACAGGCGACTAGGACGGAGAGAAAAACTAATGTGATTTGTTTTCGGCGTGTTCGACGACGGCTGAATATAATATTGATGGGTTTGACGGGAACTTGTGCACGCACACACGTACACGCAAGTATACAAATCCCTCGCGCATTCGCATTAAGCTCTGTGCGCTAGCGAGGGGTGCGATGTACCGAAACAACCCTGAGCCCTCATCCTCTCTATATACCGGCCCCTTTTTTTTTACGACAAAGCGAACTATTACTTTCCAACGAAGATTTGGAAATCGGGCTTTTCCGAAATACCCACTTTTTGGATCTTTTTTGGGATCTTGTTGTCTAGAAACGGGAAAAGATCGATTTTTCCATTTAATTTTTGTATTGTGGAGATTTTGAATAGGTATGTGAAAGCTGGGTAATAATACGTGGGAATAAAGTTGCCGAGGTAGAGAAATTATAAGGGGAAGGTTCGGGGAGCGCGGTCGCGAGAGGCAGCAACTTTAGGGCTGAGAACTCTTAGGCGGGGAAAAAATTAGCTGATTTTCATGATTTTTCTTTTGAGGGAAGGTTTATTGCTCATTTCTGAGACTTAGGGTATGTTTTATTACGATTTTTAGCTGTTACGTGGTATATTTTTTCTTGATTCTAAAAATGTATGGTCGGGTTTGTAATTTATAAATTGTAATTTCAAAATTGGCGGGACGTATAGCTGAAAAACTAATCGACCGATTCTGATGAAATTTGGTATAAATCGTTCTAATAGAATTGTCTAAAACATAACCTTCAATGTTTTTGAAAATTTTCTGGATTTCATGATTTTTTTTAAAGGGACGATTTCTAGAACTGCCACTTTGGCACAAATGTGAAGTGTATTTTTTTCCTGTTTATCGTCATCCAATTATCTACTTAATGATAAAAAAAAGCGCCGCGGAACCTGCGAAACGATCAAAAAATATTTAGAGGTCGCGCACGCTGCCCGAAAATAGAAAATTTTCTTTCCAAATTCGATTTTCTTTTTCGTTTACTTCTCATCCATCAATGTTACCCTTTATAATTTTTTAATTAAGCTCGCGAAAGCTCTAGCTAGCCAATGAATGTTTAGTGGTCGCTCAAGAGCTTCGAAATTGCCAATTTTCGCGAATATTTTTTTCTCTTCTCACTCATAAATTTGAAACTTTGTAAAATTTTCGAAACAATTAATCCTTTTTTTCTTTAGAAACGGATTTTTTTAAATTTACCTCGCACTTCTAACTCGATAAAACGGGGGACCTATAATTTTGTTTACGGACAAGAGCTTTAAAGAATTATTTTATGAGAACAAAGATTATAATTCTTCGGTTAGTAGTGTGAAGTAAATTTGAAAAATCTCTTTCTAAAGAAAAACGATTAATCATTTTTCACATTTTACAAAGTATCAAATTTATGAGTGAAAAGAGTAAAAAAAAATGGCGTACAATTGGAAATTTCGAAGCCCTAGAGCGACCACCAAATATTCATTGACTGGCCAAAGCATTGGCGAGGTTAATTTTAAAATTATAAAGTGTCAATTTCATGGGTGAAAAGTGAACAAAAAAAAAATTGTGTTTTTTCGTTCACTTAAATTTTTGGTGCGTTTGAGCGACCTCTAAATATTTCTGACTGTTCGCAGATTTCGCGACAATTATTTTTCCTTTAAAGAAGATAATTGAATCGTGAGAAAAAGGAAAAAAAATAGAGCTCAAATTTGTGCCACCCTAATATAGCCCCCTTAATACATCCCACGCTAAAAACATTGAAATTCATGTTTCATCGATTTTTCATACTCAAATCTCGATGGATCATCTTGAAATTTGGTGTGTGAACTTATTTTCAGTACGTTGATAAAACAAACAAAAAATAGTAGTCCCATTAAAAAAAAAATGCGGATGACTGAAATCTCCGAAGCGCCTCCACCTAGATGAGGCCCTTCGAACCATGCAACGACTGCAGGAAAAGCTTCCTCCTAAGTCTGATAAGCTGGCAAGTACTTCTACTGCTAATAGCTGTTGCCTCACTCGGCGTACAGTTACATTTGAGCCATTGAAGCCCCATTGAACCGGGTCCATTACACATACCCGTACCCGGTGTTGAATGATGTCCGGCAAATTGCATTGTATATAAGATACGTATATAATTAAGCGAGATACGGAAGGCGCAGGCCAACAGGCATACGCTGCAATAGAAAATAACTGCTGCAACAACGCCGGCCGAGGGGAGTGCGCCGCGATAATGAACAGCGTATTATAAAACCCGCGCATGAAAATTCGTTTGGATCACAATAAAAAAGTAATAAAAATAAGGCGAGAAAAATTCCGGAACAATTATCTCGCCCTCGTGATTATTATTGCAATTAATATCGGCAGTATGGAATATAGGCGGCGTTCTCTTTCTCGCTTCCACACACATCAGATTCTCACCGCTTGATATTGTAATTATCCCGATTATAAATTGGTTCTCACGTTTTTCTTCTGTCTTTCTCGTCGCCCTCAGATCTTCCCCATTTTTCGTTGTTTTGTTTTCATTTCATTCGCGCTGTTTTCTTATTTACATGTGTAACATACGTATGTACATACGTATACACACTCGCGTATACATTCATATTCATCGTTTAAGGATGTTGAGTCCCTATGAAACATGTTAATGTTAATTGTTCAATAAATAGCTTCTTAATCGTCATGAAATTTTTACACGACCTCCTGAATACTTCATGTAAAAACATACCAAATTTTCAGAATTCTATCATCATTACTTCAACCTCCTTAAGGGTCGAAATAAAAAATG